>VDFB02117307.1:0-36928 GCA_007258455.2 Sequoia sempervirens
TAAGTTATTTATATTATTTCAAATAAATTTTTATTAGTAAAAATAAGATAATTATTATATTTTTGAATGTGAATGAAATTGTAATTTTTTACATGTAAAAATATATAAGTATATTGTCACTTTCATGTGATGCTATTTTGATTTAAAATGAATCATGATGTTTTGATATTAAAGAACAAAGAGTGGTTTCTCATTTTATAAGGGAATAAATATAAATAGAATATTTCTTATGTAAATAATGTGTAGATTATTTTAAATAATTTCAAATAATTTTATATTAATAAAAATAAGATAATTATTGTATTTTTGAGTATGAATCAAATTGTAATTTTTTACTTGTGAAAAAATCTAAAATGGTATATTATTGTATTATTACTTTTATATGATGTGAATTAATCGTGGAGCTTTGATATTAAAGAAGAAATAGTGGTTTCCTACTTTAGAAGGGAATAAATGTATATTGAATATTTCTTATGTAAAATAATATGTAGGTTATTTTAAACAATTCAAAGTAATTTTTTATTAGTAAAAATAAGATAATTGTTATATTTTTGAATGTGAATGAAAATTGTAATTTTTCACATGTAAAAAAATATAAAACGATATACCCATATGATAGTATTTTGATTTCAAAGTAATCAAGGTGCTTTGATATTAAAGAAGAAAGAGTTCTTTCCCACTTCTTAAAGGAATAAATATAAACTAATATTTTTTATGTAAAATAATTTGTAGGTTATTTGAAACTATTTGATGTTATTTTTGTTAGTATAAATAAGATAATTATTATATATTTGAATATGAATGAAATTATAATAACGAAATTTGTATATTTATGTCATTTTCAATTTAGTTTTGTATTTATTCTTAGGTAATATACATCTATATATATATATATATAGTGATTAAATTTGTGATTTCATGTGAATCTAGGCTTGTTCTCTTAACCTTGTATACATTTAAACCAACATTCTCTTATACATTCACCTTATTTTCCCACTTATCATACCTATCTATGCACATACCTCAATCTAATTATTTTCACCTAGATTTGATTACTATACCATTCTAGGATGAGTTTGCAATCTTGGGGATGAAATTACAATCAAAAAATTATTTGTAACAAATTTAAAATTTCATCATTTGAGAAAGATGACAAAGTTTGAGAGTATTGTGCAATTGTTGGCACATATTTGATAGATTTTTTTTGGACAAGTGGAATGATAACCATTAGGATAGTGATATGAATATGAAGATCAAATATAGATTTACAACAGTGAATACATTCTAGACTTAAAAATTACTCTAATAATGTAGAGATTTTGTGCAAAATTCTAAGTAGTTCACTAATTTTGGTTAGGGAAAATTTGTAAAGATCTGTCACATTCTATGCAACATTTCTAGAATATAATAACTTCAATCTAAAATTCAAATTCAAGGGCTACCAAATTTATTATGTCTATATTCATTTTACTTAAAATAATTTGTGTCACAACTATTCTTGTTTGAATGTATTCACTAGATATGCATATAGAATCACTTTAGTGTTAATTCACAAAAAAAAATATTATGTACAAAATAAATGTTCTTACCACTTCTACTCACACAAATATTTTTTTTGTATATTCAAAATTACACTTTTGTAGATCTAAATATCTATTTCAAATAATATTAATTTTAAATATTTTATTATCATTTATATTTTGTTTCTTATCTTCACTAAAACTCAATAACACCTAAATATAATGTTAATTGTATTCAAAAGAAAAAACAAGTTACCATTTGTCAATAAAATAGAAAAAAGTATCATGAAATGGAAGAAAGATTATGTTTCATGACAATATAATAATTTTTTTTATCTCAATTCAATTGTTAAGATAAATTATGTATGTCCATAAAAATAATTATTTTTTAGTAGTTGGGGCTTTTAAGACTTATGAAAAATAAATATTTATCTATATGAAGAAAATAGAAAAGGACATTTACTATTAAAATACAAGATGTCCCACTAGCCTCATTCTTAATGTTCTATCAATAAATAGATTATATTGTAGTTTTACAAAAAAAACTACATCTATTTTTTGAAGTGAGTGTGCTAATAATGAAAATTCAAATATAAATATCAAAGAGGGGGCTACTTAGCTATGGTTGAAGTGTGTGTGCTAATGATGAAAATTCCAAATCAGATTAATGTACGTTAAAAAAATGTTTCTTCTCTATCATAAGAATTTATAGGATTTTATGTTCATCCTCTGCTTTGTTAGGGATCAAGTTTCGCTATCTAGATTAGACATGTGATGCAGACACATCATAGAGCTTTGGATTTAACCTTCCACAAACTAAAACTTTTCTCTATTGTCTCCTTGAATAATCTTCATTTGCTTTGTTACTTTGACTAATTTAGAGGTTGATGTTATTAAGAAATACCATAGAAGAGTTGTCCTTTGATCAAGAGTAAACATATTCTGATAGATTAGGAAGATAGTAAGAAAAAGCCTACAATGACATGTCCATATTCTTTACTTCTTTTAAAACACCAAACCTAAATACGAAATTCTAAATTATGTGCATGTACTTCATATTTTAAATCTTGAAATTCTAAGACTGCACTTAAGAGTGTGGGTCGATCGGGTCTGTCATACAACTGAATCTCATACGTACAGATCGTATGTTTTTCTTCCTTCTTATTTTTCATTGCAGTTATTTCTTTTAAAAAGAACTGAAAACAAAAGATTAAATCTTAATCTTAATTGTAAAAATATATTTTGTTGATTAAATTAGATATTAATTACATTAAATTTCCCGTTTCTCGATTAGAAATGTTTCCTACGTCCAATCGTAGATTCCGTTTGCTTCAAAACAAATCACTTTTTATTGATTAAGGTAAGACAAATCAGTTTTTCATCGCTTTCAAAAAATGGTAGTATGCAACGTTGATAGTAAAATAAATTTTTTGTCAGATGTAAGACAATAAATGCGTTTCCACATGTAAAAAATGTGAAAAACTTAAAATAGAACTGTCACTTTCACTTTGTAAGATAATAAATGGAAATCAGATTTGACAGAAAGGATCAAATATTTGTTAGGTAAAATAATGTGTAGGTTATTTATATTATTTCAAATAATTATTTATTAATAAAAATAAGATAATTATTATATTTTTGAATGGGAATGAAATTGTAATTTTTTACATGTAAAAAGATATAAGTGAACTGTCACTTTCATATGATGGTATTTATATTTAAAAGGAATTATGATGTTTTGATATTAAAGAACAAAGAGTGGTTTCTGATTTTATAATGGAATAAATGTAAATAGAATATTTCTTATATAAATAATGTGTTGATTATTTTAAACTATTTCAAGTAAATTTATATTAGTAAAAATAAGATAATTATTGTATTTTTGAATGTGAATGAAATTGCAATTTTTCACTTGTAAAAAATTCTAAAATGATATATTATTGTATTATCACTTTTATATGATAGAAATTTTGATTTAAAAGGAATCACGGTGCTTTGATATTAAAGAAGAAAGGGTGGTTTCCCACTTGAGAAGGGAATAAATGTATATTGCATATTTCTTATGTAAAATAATGTGTAGGTTATTTTAAACAATTCAAAGTAATTTTTATTAGTAAAACTAAGATAATTATTATATTTTTGAATGTGAATGAAGTTGTAATTTTTCACATGTAAAAATATATAAGTGTATTTGTCACTTTCATGTGATGGTATTTTGATTTAAAAGGAATCATGGTGCTTTGATACTAAAGAAAAAAGAGTGGTTTCCCATTTTATAGGGAAATAAATGTAATAGAATATATCTTATGCAAATAATGTGTAGATTATTTTAAACTATTTCAAATAATTTTATATTAGTAAAAATAAGATAATTATTGTATTTTTGAATATGAATAAAATTGTAATTTTTAACATGTAAAAAAATTTAAAATGATATATTATTGTATTATCACTTTCATATGATGGAAATTTTGATTTAAAAGGAATTAGGGTGCTTTGATAATAAAGAGGAAAGAGTGGTTTGCCTCTTGGGAGGGAATAAATATATATTGAATATTTCTTATGTAAAATAATGTGTAGGTTATTTTAAATAATTCAAAGTAATTTTTTATTAGTAAAACAAAGATAATTATTATATTTTTAAATGTGAATGAAATTGTAGTTTTTCACTTGTAAAAAAATATAAAACAATATACTCTTGTACCCATGTGATGGTAATTTGGTTTCAAAGGAATCATGGTGCTTTCATATTAAAGAAGTAAGAGTGCTTTCCCACTTCTTAAAGGAATAAATATAAACTAAATATTTTTTATGTCTAACAATGTGTAGGCTATTTTAAACTATTTGACATAATTTTTTATTAGTATAAACAAGATAATTATTATATTTTTGAATGTGAATGAAATTATAATAGTGAAATTTGTTTATTTATGCCATTTTCAATTTAGTTTTGTATTTATTCTTAGGTAATATTTTGATATATATGCATAGTGATAAATATCACGCTTTTGTGTGAATCTAGGCTTGTTCTCTTAACATTTTATACATTTAAATCAACATGCTCTTATACATTCACCTTATTTTCCCACTTATCATACCTATTTATGCACCTACGTCAATCTAGTTATTTTCACCTAGATTTGATAACTATACCATTCTAGGACGAGTTTGCAATCTTAGGGATGAAATTACAATTAAAAACTTATCTGTAACAAATTAAAAATTTCATCATTTGAGAAATATGACAATGTTTAAGAGAATTGTGCAATTGTTGGCACATATTTCATAGATTTTTTTGGATAAATGGAATGACAACCATTAGGAAAGTGAGATGAATATGAAGATCAAGTATAGATTTACAACCATGAATACATCCTGGACTTAAAAAATGCTCTAATCAAGTAGATATTTTGTGCAAAATTGTAAGCAGTTCACTAATTTTGGTTAGGAAAAATTTGTAATGTTGTGTCACATTTTATGCAATATTTTTAGAATACAATGACTTCCAACTAAAATTCAAATTGGGGCGAGGCGCCTAGCTCAATTGGCTAAAGCATCCTGTTTTAGGCAAGAGGTCACAAGGTCTAGTCTCCCCCCAAACCCATGGTACTAGAGGGCGTGTCATGCCAATGCCACTGATCACATGCAAATATTTTACTAGGTGCATTGTAGTACCTGTAGTTTATAGGGGGATGGATACCCAACTGATTCCTGTAGTCTAAAAAAAAAACTAAAATTCAAATTGTGCTACCAAAATTATTATGTCTATATTTGTTTTACTTCAAATAATTTGTGTCACAACTATTCTTGTTGGAATGTATTCACTAGATAGGAAAATAGAATCACTTTAGTGTTAATTCACAAAATATTAATATTAGGTGCAAAATAAATGTTCTTACCACTTCTACCAACACAATTTTTTTTCGTATATTCAAAATTACACTTTTATAGATCTAAATATTTATCTAAATGAAAGAAAATAGAAAAGGAAATTTACCATGAATATACCAAATGTGTCACTAGCCTCATTCTTTAATTATAATCATAAACTAAACTAAATAACCTACATATCATTATTTTACATCATCTCAAACCAAAAAAATATAATCCACTTTCAAGTGATTCAAGTAAAAATCTTAGACCCATGTTGGGAATTTTCTAAATATAAAAAGGTGGCATGCCTTTGACCTTTCACCCATTGGTGAAATGATATTGTCGAGATGGGATGCCCTCTTACATCAACCTTCTAGTGAAAATGTACATCCCAAAATCTAGAGGTGATATAAGGCATCTCCTCTCTTGCAATGAGATAAAAAATATGTTTTTGTTGTTTAAAATTTCTAGGTTATTTCTATGCTAAGTTGAATGAGGGACTAATGTTCTACTAATTCTAATAGGATTCAATGATATATTATTATTTTATGATGTACTATATAATCTAGCTAATTATTTCTTATAAAAGGATACAAATGCACATAAATGAGATGTATTTATACAAACATAATTTTTGAATAGTCCTCTAACATGGCATAACATTGGAGAAAAACTTAAAAAATAATCCAAGAACAAACTATTCCTAGTACATCCATAGGATAAATAATGGAAGATAAGAGGAGAAAGGGAAAAATGGGAGAAATAGAAAGATAAGTGAGAAAGGATAGTCATTACCTTAGCCATTTATCCATTGAGACCAACACATTCTTATTGATTCACCTTATTTACCTATCTATACACCTACCTCCATTTAGTTACTTTTGACCTAGAGTTGATTACTATACCATTCTAGGATGATTCTATAATCTTGGAGATGACCTTCAAATGATGAAATTATGTATATAAAATTTGAAATTTGGCAGTTTGACCCTTTTCTTCCTTCCAACTTTAGCTACTAAACATGTGTTTCACACAACTTGATGCTATGTGCTACTATTTAGAGACATTCAATAATTCATTCTAACACTTAAGTTGTTGTCTCTTGATCAATATTTTTTCATATTACAATAATCAATAATAGAAATTCAATTTGGTGTTGTAAGAGGAGTAAGAAAATGACATGCTTAAGAGCTTGCATGCTATTTTTTATATTTGTTAAATTTTGGGGGAATGATCCAAGTGAAAGTTTCTTGTAACACAACAACAATACTTAAAGGTATTTGTAAATATAGAAAAACTCCAATAATTTAGGAAGAGTATAAAAAATGGTAAAATATCAAGTGAATTTATGTATGAGAAGACTATTGATATGAATCACCAAGATGAATACGAAGCCCAAGGATAGATATATGACCTTGAACTCATCATAGACTTGTAAACATGTCCTATAACAAAGTAGAGGTCTTGCAAAAAAATCTATGTAGTTCACTAATGTTGGCTACGATAATATTTTAATGTCGGGTTACATTTTATGCCATATTTTCAACACACTAGAATTTAATACTTTCAAACTAAAAGTTGAAATTTGTAATGGAATATTCATTCTACCTGAAATAGATCTGGTGCAGGAGCACCCATAGATCACCATAGGTTGTTTAGAAGGTCTGTCTAGGACAGTCTTGTCTAGGACAACTAAGCAAGCAATCAAATTTAGTTCATTTGGATGTAAGCCTTAATGGAATTTTTGGTTGGGTTTTGATAAGATGTAGGTCATGTTGACCATAGTATAGGTATCATTAGGTTCTAGCTCAAAATAAGGTTTTGGATTTTTAGGAATTCTTGCAAAATATTTGCAAATATTGCTCAATTGGAGCTACAAGTGACCAAGAAGAGCCCAAGGAAGAGGATAATTGTTTTAGGGACCCTATTTTTGGAATGCCTCGGCATTGAGTAGGGTTAGAAGCATTTTTTATGTTTTGAAGTTTTGTGAATTCAAGGAAAGCAATTGTGTTTGAGAGTGCATTTTCTGATTTTTGTATTGAAGTGAGGTTTTAATGGATTAAACATGGCACTGTAACTTGTGTAGGATGTAGGGTAGTTGTTCTTCAAGCATTGTGTGACATTAGTTAGCTTCTTTATTCAATTTCAAGTGTTGTTTGTAAATACTTTAGTTTTCTTATTGTTGCTGGTCTGAACCAGGCAGTTTTGTGAAAATGGAGTGTTAGTTCACTTTCCCACCGTACAAATTGTACGACCCTTTGGGAATAGTGACTAGACTCCATATATGTACATATGGTGGTGTTTAGGGCCTTTGAAAACACAGGAGCTACTATGGAATTCTTGCCCTAGGCAAGCCAGGAAGAGTCCAGCTAGGGAAGACCTTAGTGCAGAGCACTTGATTTGCAGGGGTGTTAATGCCTTGATAAATTACTGCTTGGAGAAGTCAGATAAGAGTCTTGCCAAGATATAGCATGGAGGAGGAAGCTCCATCAATCCATCTGATGTGAGGAATACTTAACAGTTTGAGAGCAGCCAGGAAAAGGCTTAAAAGACCTAGTTTTGGCTCATTTTCAAGTTAGGGCATTGTACGGACAACTAAGACCCAAGACCCCAAAATCCTTGAGAGGTGGCATATGAACCAGGAATCCCAAGAAAAGATTTGGGTGTTCTTTGGAAAGTTTTGAGAACTAACCTTTTTTCTCGGAGGAGGCCTAATTGGGGCTCCTAAGGCTAGTAGCCTTTTTAGGCCTAAATGAGGGTTTGGTGGAAGCAACTAAGTAATGGAGATAGGTGGACCCTCAAGAACCAAAATAGGATGGATTGAAGTCATTAGAAACACCTTCACACCCCTGCAAAGATAAATTCAAGATTTAGGATTATTATAGCCTTTAGGGTGGATTAAGGGCTAAGGTTAGAGTTGCAAGATTGCACCAAGACTTGACTTGGTAGGAGGATCTAAGTTGATAGATGGGTTGGCAAGGAGAAACCAGGGGACCCTAAGAAGGAAGAGGTCCTATAGGTTTCAAGTGGTGGAGTGCAACACCCTAGAAGTCTTCCAAGCAAGACCCAGAGCATGAAACAGTCATTAATTCATCCAACCTCCCCATCAAGATCTATGTCACAACTTTTGTAGTTGGATGTATTCTCTAGATATATATGTATGATCACTTCCATGAAAATTTATAAATAATGAAAAGAGTTTTTTTTGGTGTGCAAATTTGAATGTTTTCTCGAGGGTCTGAGTAGGGTTTTCCTGTGCGTGTGGGGGAGGCTCAGTCCTCCTCCACAAAGTGTTCTTCCTCTCAAGGTTTCATGCTTGGTAGTCGTGGTGGCCGGTGTTTTGAAGGGAGGGTTCCATGTCTGGCCATCGCTCATGTATGGTCGTATTGTGGCATTCTTCCTACAATGCTTGGTAAATCGAAGCCCCTAGCTGGTGTTTCCCCGGTGCAAGATCGCGGGCCGAGTGTTGGTGATCATCCAAAGTCATTCAAATAAGTCGTCGAAGGAAACCAAGTCAAGCTTCCTATCAGCGCCAAGTTTGTGATTGAAGCGGGTTGAGACGATGGTTCTAGGGGGTGCAGAGGAGGTACGTGTGCCCTTGACCTACTTAGAGTATATGTTTTCTCTTTAAATGAAGAACTCTATAAGATTTTGTGTGAAGAAGACACAAATTTGAAAAAATCTAGGGGTGTTTTTGGCTACCATGAATTTAAACAAGATACCGACAAGAAGATACAAGGACACCTGGTTGGCAGACATGTGGGGTAAAATATTGGGGTTATCTTTCTCTTTCTGTAGAATGATACAGAAAGGGCTTTATGCGATCTTTCTATGGTCAAATGAAATGTAGATGAGGGTTTTGAATAAACTTTTTTGGAGCATCTAGGGAAAAACACTTTTAGGGCATTTCCCTGGTCACCTAAGGCAATCAATGATGAGGTGTTAGCCTTATTGTGCCCTAGATGGGTCATCATAAAAAATGTACGTCCCCGTATTTGGAGCTTTATTCCTCTGTTGCTCGAGCCATATGGCCGGGTTCTTAAAATTGACAATGTCAAAACTGCCCTACCCCATATAGACGTTAGGGTCCTGGTTTCCTTAGACCCCGAAGTTGAAATTCTTGACATCTTGAGACTAAATATGGGAAATGCAAGCACAAACTATGCAATTGAAGTGCTTGGGGGTTTGAATTCCTGCTATTTGTGCTGCAAAGAAGGGCATATGAGGAAGAATTTTTGGTTGATAAGAAGAAAAAGTATACACACGAGACCCTCAGAAGGAAAGTCGGCTGGGAATCATGGCTAGCTTGACTCCAGGGGTCGGATGGAAGGAAATGGCCGCTCTGGGGATAAGGGTGGCAGTGGCATACCAAATGTTGATTTGAGAACTGGTTATGGTAGCTCTAATAACTCTTTGAAAGAGAAAATGGATAATGGCATCACCTCACAAACAACTGTAAGTGCAAACCCTGAAAAAAATGACAACTTAATGGAAAATAATGAAAGAATTCTTAAAGTTGCTGGAACACCAAACTATGAGATTAACAACACAAAAGTCTGACCTGAATATGTTAATGAAAGTTGTGGAATAGTAAATGAAAAAATGACTTCCCCACAAGATTCTTCTGATGGAGGCACTCACACCGATGAGGACTCCCTAATGGGAGAGGTGATGTCTGATTCCTCATCACAATACTCTCATGATTTTGTTATTGAAACCTGTGATAGCTTGGAAACTAAGTGTGGGGGTCAAAAAAACATTAAGGAAGGCTTGGTCAAAGTGAAGGACATTTTTTTTGCCTTTGAGACCAAGGTCCACCCTCTAGATGCCCAACTTAGTATCACTGGTGGACTGGGTGGTGGGCAGGTTGTTGGTGACGATGGGTTGGCTATGTATGTCAGCTCATTAGTCTCTAGCAAGTAGTTTACCAATGGTGTTGAGAGGTGTATAGGTGGGGGGGATGTTGGTGGTGAAGGTGGAAATGATGAGATTGTGCCACAACTTGAGGTTGGGGGCTTGAAACCCAGCCCTCCTTCTATACCTGCCTCTAATAAGGTGGTAAAGGTGGGTTCCTTCACCTCAGCTAGTAAAAGAAGGCCTGGAAAGCCACAAAAAGAAGGCTCATTAATTGCAGTTGGGAGGGGTAATCTCAAACAAGCCAAAAGGAAAAAGATAAGCGTAGTTATTGCAAGCCCCATGGCGAAAAGAATAGAGACTGAGATGCCAAAATGTTTTGATGCCTTTAGGCATGAAAAAGAGGTTGACCCTCTGACTAGTATTGATGGATCTTAATTTCATCTCTTGGAATGTGCGGGGGCTAGAATCCCCTGACAGAAAGAATTTGGTCAAAATATTCATTGTGCAATGCAAAAACAAGGATGTAGTTTTGTTGCAAGAGCTCAAAGCAATAGGGTTTGCACTTGAAACTAGCCTTAGGTGCATTTGGAAAGATTTAGCTTATTTTTCCACTCAGCATGAAAGAGGGAGGGGTGGGGCTTGCATTCTTTTATCTAACAAATGGAGCCACCTTGTAACCAGCTCTGGGGCATCTCCATGCAATAGGGTAGTTTGGATCAGACTATCATCAGAGGATCAAGACTTTGGGGTGTGCTCCATCTATGCCCCAAATGAGCACAATGAAAGGATCAAGCTTTGGTCTTGGCTGAGCAGCTTGGAGAATATACCCTAGATTCTAGGTGGGGACTTTAATATGATAGAAAACAAAGAAGACAAAACTGGGGGAATTGATATGGAATCGAAAGGGAATGAGAGATTCTTTTGGGAAAGAATGAAAGAAAATTTGAACCTAGTTGACCCGATTCAAGGGTAGAAGAAGGATTTCCCAAACATATGGTAAATTTGGAGCAATTTTTAGAAAGGTTTGAAGAGAATATATTGTCGTTTGGATAGATTCTATTTTAATGAGGACTTTTTCATCTTGGATACATTAAGGGATGGGTGCAAAGTGGAAGTTCATCCCTCCACCCTATCCGATCACCACCCTATAAAAGCAAGGTCCCTGCTCAAAAAAGGGGATAGGCATATGAGGAGGAGGGGGGATTCATTCTAAACACTAAACTGCTTTAGGATAGTGATAGTGTGGATGTTGTGGTGTCTCTCATAAAGATTAATCAAGGTCTTTATAAGAACCTGAGTGCCATTGAGAGGTGGGATCTAAACACTAGGGGTTGGAAGTCATTATTTCAAATAATGGGAAGGAAGAAATCCCTGGATAGGAGGAGAAGAGAGGGCTTATTACAAGAAGATTTGTTCCAAGCTGAGTCTTACCTACAAAAATTCCCCAAGGATGTGGAGCTAGGTCATGGGCTCATTTCCGCTAATGAGGCTTTGAGGAAGCTACAAAATTTCAAAATTCAAGTCTCAAAATCAGATCCAAACTCAATTGGTTGGACAATGGGGACAAGGGGTCAAAATTTTTCTTCAGGTACTTGAGGGAGAAGAACTTAGGGAACACATTGAGCATATCCAAATTGATGGAAAGACCTGTACTGATCAAGATGACATCATGGCTCAATTTTATAGCTTTTACAAAAACCTCTTTACTTCTAAAGGCCTAGGAGAAAGAGGTTCTAATGCAAGGAAGTTGATAAGAAACATTGTGTAAAAAAGGTTAGCAAAGGAGGAGGCCTTGGAATTGGCTAAAGATATATCAAAGGAGGAAATAAACAAAGCAATCAGTTCATTACAAAATGATAAATCTCTAGGTGCTAATGGTTTACGTGCATAGTTCTATAAGTTATTCAAGGATTGGATTGTTTATGACCTCTTTGAGGTGTATAATGAGGCTTGGGTAAAAGGGTCTTTGGGGAAAAACATCAATAAAGCCATCATAAAACTATTGCCTAAAGAAGGAGATAAGTCTCTTATTTAAAGAACTAGAGACCAATAACTTTGTTAACTGTCTCTTTTAACATTCTTGCAAAGTTGTTGGCTAATTGGCTAGTGAATATCTTGCCAAAGTTTATAAACAACACTCAAACACGATTTATTAAAGGAAAATATATCTTTGAGAACTTAATCACCAGTTGGGAGGCCATGGAATGGGAAAAACAAACAAAGCAAGAGGTAGTAATGGTACTATTTGATTTTGAAAAATCTTATGATAGGGTGGAATGGGGCTTCATTAACCTAATGCTTAAGGCCTTTGGGTTCCTGAAAGAGTTCTATAAGATGGTATCCACCCTTTTTAGGAATGCAGTGGCTCAGGTTGACATTAATGGGGCTCTCACAGAGGAGTTTTCCTTGGAAAGGTCCTTCAGGTAGGGTTGTCCCCTGGCTCCCGCCCTGTTTGCGATTGTTGTAGATGCCTTGTACTACATTCTTATAACTAATAGGGACTCTCCTAGAATAATAGGAATCTCTCTCCCAAATCAAGAAGTCCTCCTTAATATTCAATTCACAGATGATACAACATTTTTTCCAATCTTGGAGGAAGATATTATTACCAACTTAATGGCAAAGCTTGACACCTTTTGTGTTGCTTTTGGTGCCAAGATTTCTATGGCTAAATTAATTATGCTCGGGTGGAAAGAGGAACCTATGAATTGTCTAGTGAAATATGGCATACAATGGGGGTCCCCAAAAATAATTCAGGTACCTTGGTATTCCTTTTGTTGTTAGTCCTAGCCTAAGGGAGATGTGGCTATGGATCCATGGTAAAATAGACAAGAAAATTAATAAGTGGAATAAGAAGTATCTTTCGTTGGTTGGGAGAATACAAATTTGTTAAAAATTCTTAGTTCATATAGTCTATACTTTTCCTCATTCTGGTTATTCGCCAGCTACCAAGTAGAGGAAATTCATAAAAAGATTAGAAGCTTCCTATGGTCAGATGGGAAAGGGAAGAGAAAGAAGCACGTAGTAAAGTGGGAGTGGTGTTTCCTAAGCAAGGCTCAAGGTGGGGTGGGGGTTGAAAGATTTAAAACTTCAAGGCATAGCATTAGCCTCAAAATGGATTGCTAAAGCCCTAGATGGTGATGAACCATGGAAAATATTGGTCAAGAGCAATATTGAAAGGGGTGTGCCAATGAATGCAAGTCTTGGAAAGGGTTACCGTTTTGTGACCTCCTTTGCTATAAGCATCCAATTAGACCCGAGGGGTATGTTTTCTTCAAAAGTATCTGGAAGGCTTGGGAGAGTATAAATGGTCACATTCAAAACTCTCAAGCTTTCTTGGATAGCACGGTCTTTGGCCAGAGGTCCATATTATGGAACCTCTATCACAATGGGAAACCACTTTCCCTTAAGCAAGGTTGCTCAGCCAAGGCTTGGGCAAGCAAGGGTATTAAGTACCTTGCTAATATCATGGATGAAAAGGGACTAAAAGAGTGGCAGCAGATTAGTAATGAATTTTTGCTGCCAATGAGTAATTGGAGAACCTATGCCTCTCTTAAAGAAGCCAGTAAAGATGTCCCCATGGATGTCAATCATGTGGTGGACTCAAAGAAGTTCAAAGAGTTTAGATGGAACGACAACTCCAAACTCTTCAATCTTTGTGCAAAGAAGGTATACAATACCCTTACTAGCCGGCTAGATATGTGCAATCACTTAAATCCGATCTGGAATACCAATGTGGGAAAAAATGAGTAGGAAAAAATTCTCAAATTCACCTGGTCATGTGTATTGGAGCCAAAGAAAGCTTGCTTCTGATGGCTCCTAATGTTACAAATACTTCCGATTAGGTGCATATCAGATGACATTGAAATCTGTAGCATATGTAGAGTGCCTGAAATGCATAACCATATAATCAGCTCATATGGGACAAAAATAATAATTTAAGGCTTGACAGAATTATTTTGTTGTTTTTGTTAGAGTAAAGGTTTTCACTTAATTATATTAATTAAGTCACCTTTATTCTACTCTTAAGATTTCACTTTAGTTGCATATTGTGACATTTAATAATTATATTAATTATTAAATGTCTACCTATTAGGGTTTCTTTACCTAGGGTTGCACAATCTCCTTTTATAAGGATTGATCATTGTATTTTATCTAACTCTCTATTAATACATTTTTCATATTTCAGAGTTTCAAAACCCTCTCTTACCTTTTTCTCCATTCTCTTTCATGTGACAGGTATCTCTCGCATGTAGGTGTTCTTAGGCTCTGAAGTTGGATCTGACAACTTCTAAAGGTGTTCTTGGGCTTTGAAGTTGGATCTGATAACTTCTACATGGTATCAGAGCCGACTTGCTGTAGCCTATTCTTGTTTTGAAGATTTTGGAGCTACGAGGGTTGGATCTGGCTTTCATAGGTTTTCCATTAGATTTTTTGGTGGGTTTGGGGGTTGCCTAATTTTTTGGGCATTTTGGGCCAAAACAGATCTCACCATTGAGTTTGCAGCACCCAAAAACCTCTATTTTCATATAAAAAACATTCGATTCAGCTATAGTTGATCAGGGAACCAAATTTTTTTGGCTCCAAGGCCATACGGCCTTAGGGCACGATCTTCAAGGTGAAAAATTGAAAAAAAATAAAAAAAATAAAAAGAAAAATCAATTTTTGCGCTTTAAAAAAAGTGCAGCCCGTTGAAAAGGGCGGCACCACCCACTAGTCGCCCAGCGGCCACCGCAGCATAGCCCCAAGCCGAGCGGCCTCCCAACTGCCATCGGCTTGCCACCGACTCACCGCCAGCTTCCACTGGCTCGCCTCCCAACCACTTCTCCACTAGCTCGCCGCTCCTACGCTGCCCATGAGCCGCCCTCCACCAGCTCGCAGTGAAGCAGTACCCACGCACCGCCTGCTCGCCGCCCACGCGCCACCAGCTCCCAGCCCACCACGACTCTTCAGCCCCTAGTCTTGTATGCGACTAGGGGCTTGTCTTTTTTAGCCCCTGAGGGCTCTAGGGACCTAATTGGACATTTTGGAGCTGTTTCACTAAATCTGGTGTAAAATGGACGTCCGAGCTCAGATTTTTTAAAATGAATAGGTGTCGAAAAGCTAGTTTCGAGCCCAATATGCTGATGGTGGTTTTTTTTTTTGATTTTTCTGTTTTGTAGTCTTTTTTTCAGTCAAAATCAGAACTTGTGGTTTTCACTCCCAGGGGCATATCTTTTGTGTCCAAACTCTATTTTGTGCAAACGAATAGGCATTGGAAAGGTGTTGCAGTGATATTTCCAGATATGCAGTCTATTTCATCAAAAAATTTACCAAGTAAATTTTATTCAGCTTTGTGTGTTTTTACACTTTGCTCAATTACTTGGACATTCTGGCACCTACATGGGTTCTATTTGCGTGGAATGGGTTATATTAATTTGATCTAAATGCAGTAAGGTCAGATTTATCATTTGAAGAGTTATCATGGGTTTTTATACTCACCCTTTAGTTGTTATTCTGGAACGGGGTAATTATGAGTCATGGGCAAAGGGTATACTTACACATTGTAGGTGGCTTAATATTTTTCCTTATTTGTATGATCTCATACCTGAACCAACCACTTCAGAGGGAAAATTAGCATGGGATATCAATAGAGATCACATAGTAGGACTTATATTGTCTAGTGTTGATGATGACACTGTGTGAGCTATATCAAACATTGATTGTCCCCACCCACTTTGGACACATCTTTGGGAGATCTATGGAGACCCCAATCTCTCTCCATTCCCACAGGATCCTGCTTCAGATTGTCTCTTACCCATTGCTTGGAGAGAGAATACACCCTTTGATCATGATACTTTAGAGGAACTTGAGTATTTAGACACCCTTACATATTCTGATGGGTCAGAGGCTTGTCTCACAGTTCCTACTCTTTAGACTAAGACTTCATCATCATCTCCTGTTGTTCCTGATACAGTGCAGTAGGGCATCATTCACCTTCCAGACATAGCTACTTTGGACTCTTATCTTGCAGACATATCTTTCTTGTTTGTTGAGTCCTATATTCTCCATTTGGAGGATTATTTTGAGGACATTCATCTCCTCTACCTTGACAATCAGGTTATCACTGTACGCCCACCATTATCTGTGCATTCAGAGGTTGCATTTCAGGATTCTCCACACAAGTTTGGATTTGGCATCATTTGTTTCAGTTTAGACAAAGAGATTCTTCAACATCCTATCATGGCACACATCTTGAGATAGATTGGTTCATCACTCTTCATAGGGTTTCTTCGGCATCGTCCTTTGGATCTGTTTCTTCCCAAGGGGAGGAATATCATTTGCCGCTTCAGGATCTCCTTTTGGATTCTACATCAAGCATCTACCATTGTGACATGAGTTTCTTCATTGTGGGGGGGCCTTCTTCTCTCTTTTTATCTCTCCTATGGAGACCATTGTATATGTACTTATATGATAGAAGCTGTCTATGGGGGGTATCATGTAATCCACCTCCTATCCTTCTTTCATTAGTGCATTTCATTACTTTCTTTTCTCTCTTTTTGAAGTAAAGTTTTTCCCATGAGGTTTTCTCTATTTCTCCACTTTACAGAGATTTCCATGTACTTGGGTACCTAATCAGGCCTAGTTTCCGGGACCCAATATTACTTTCATGCATTGTAGTTACATTTGCTTTTTTGCACATGTTTGTAGCTACACTCTTGCTCATCTTAAGGGGGGGTGTTAGAGTAAAGGTTTTCACTTAATTATATTAATTAAGTCACCTTTATTCTACTCTTAAGATTTCACTTTAGTTGCATATTGTGAAATTTAATAATTATATTAATTATTAAATGTCTACCTATTAGGGTTTCTTTAGGGTTGCACAATCTCCTTTTATAAGGATTGATCATTGTATTTTATCTAACTCTCTGTTAATACATTTTTCATATTTCAGAGTTTCAAAATCCTCTCTTTTTTCTCCATTCTCTTTCCTGTGACAGGTATCTCTTGCATACAGGTGTTCTTGGGCTCTGAAGTTGGATCTAACAACTTCTAAAGGTGTTCTTGGGCTCTGAAGCTGGATCTGACAACTTCTACAGTTTTCTAACAAAATTGGCAAAGATTTATTATTGTTTTGGCTTCTTGTTTCAACTAAAATTTTATGGTACATTTGGAAAAAGAGAAATGAAGAGAAATTCAGTGGGGTCAAGCGCGCACTTACTGAGTCTTATAAAAGACTCACGCTCTCCAGTATTGCTTTGTAGGTTGATTTTATGATTAAAGTATCCAGGGAAAAGTTTTCAAAGTTGGTCGAAGATGGCACAATTTTGGTCAACAGGCAAGAGGTTAATTTGGGACAAGGAAGGCAGTTCACTTCAGAGATCTTTCTCAGGGCCCTCGAGATCTTCCAGAAGGAATTCAATGAGAATATTGGTAAGAGTGGACATGAAAAAGAGGCTCCTCCTCTGCACAACATTGAAGGTTTCTCTAGGGAGGAATTAGCTGCTGTTGGGACTCTCCTAAGGTTGAAAGGTACATGAAACAGGGTAGATGGGCAATAGCACAGTCTTCTTTGCTCACAAAACCTTCACAACTCTTCACTTGGGCTATTTTGTGTGGATAGAGTCTCTCAAATATGATTATCCCTAGCCTCTGCAAGTGTGGTTCAAAAGGATGGTGTTCAGGTTTTTGTTGCTATGGCATACTTACTATGAGCAGATGACAGTTCAGGCTATACATATGGTTGCAGATTGCAGGTCCTGCTACAAGAAAATTTGGTCCACTCCCAGTAAAATTCCTGTTGGTTTTTCATGATCAAGCTGTGAGGAATCAACAACCTAATGTGATGCAAGTGCTAGTTTTTGTGGAATTGGACCATTTTTGGCAGGGTATGTGGGCACTTTATTGGCAGACAGAGACATCAAGGGATTTTTGGCAGTGGAAGTTGGATCCTCTGTGCTCAAACAAGCTTCAGTAGTATGCTCAGATTATGGTAATATTTGGGAAGATATAGCTACAGGAACCTTTTGGCAGTGGCTAACGGTGATACTAGGTGGAAGATACAACTACAGGCAGATGGAAGATCCCTTTTGGTTTTCTCAATGTATTTCTCTGTGTAATGATAGTGTACCTTGATATAGGCTAAAATATGTAATGATGGATGTTGTGGATAGTAATGTAATGGGGTTGGTGAAGCAATAGTAATGTTGCCTCTCTCTCTGTAATCTTGCGGTTCAAACTATTCATAATACAAAATTTATAAATAATTAAAATTATTTAAAAAAAAAGTTCCTAACATTTGTACTCACATTAAAAATATTTTTCTAAATTCAAAATTACAATTTTATAGATCTAAATTTCTAGTTTAAAAAATATTGATTTTTTTTTATAAATTTATTGTATATTTTATTTCTTATCTTCACTAAAAACATATCACACCCAAATATAATGTTTATTATTTTCACAAGAAATAGCACTCCTATTTATTAAAAAATAAAAATATTATAAAACATAAGTAAGATTCTTTTATGATAATATAATCATTTTTTTATTTGAAAGCAAATAGTTGAGATAAAATATCTAGATATCCCTTAAAAAAATGTTTTTTTTAGTATTTAGGACATTAAAGATTCATTAAACATATATATTTATCAAAATGAAAAAGAATAAACAGAAGAAAAAAAATACTATTAAAATACTGGAGGTTATACTAACCTCACTCTTAACGTTTTATGAATAGATAGATTATATTGTCAATTTTAAAAGAAAAACTCCATCTAAATAATTTTTTATTTTACTTTTAAATACAATCATAAACTAAACTAAATAAAACTATGTTTTATTAGTTTACATAATATCATAGCCCAAAATATATATTCCTCTTTCATTTGATTCAACTAATAAGGTTAGGTCAATGTTTGGAATTTTCTTTATAAAAAGGTGACATGGTTTGACCTTTCAACCATAGGTGAGTTGATATGATCAACATGGGATTCCCCCCTGCATAGATATCTAGTGAAAAGGGACATGGAAACACCAAGGGGTGATGTAAGGAATCTCTTCTCTTGAAACAAGAATAAAAATATCTTTCCATGTATTAATATTTCTAGGTCTTTACTATTCTAAGATAAATGAGGAACTAATGTGCCACTATTTCAACTTTTTTTGATGATTCATCATTATTTCTTCATTTATTATATGGTCCATTCAATTTTTAATTATAAAAATATATACACGCATATAAATGAGATGCACAAAAACAAACATAAATTTTGAATGTTCTTCTAGAAAGATATAATAATGGAGCACAACCTAAAAACTAATATAAACCAAAACTATTCCTAGTACAACAATGAAGTAAAGAACAAAAGGTAAGATTACAAAGGAAAAAATTGGGAAAAGGAGAAAGAGAAGGGGTGAGAATGATTCCATTCCCTTAGCTCAGTATATTGTGGAACTTGTTAAGAATGGGATAATCACCTCACAAAGGATTTCTCTACAAAATAATTTCAAGTTTGGAACACCAAGGATCATCTTGATCCTAGATTCCCTATGAACCACTACTATGATGTTGACATAGACATGAACATGACATATGTCAAGGGACTAGTAGAAAGACCTCTATATGATGTAGGTTATACACAACCACCATGGAGAGACAATAAAAATGCATAGGTGCTACAAAATAACCCACTGTAAGACCACATTGGAGATAATAGACAATCTAACTATAGAGGAGGAAGAGGATTTAGTAGAAACATCTACTAGATCATAAGTGACACCACATGCTACAACTATAGTAAATTAAGTCATTGCACAACAAAATGTTTGGCAAAGAAGAGTTTAAAATTTCCTTTTTGTGGAGATGATTTATATGATATATTCAAATTTTATAAGGCACAATAGTATTATCAAAGTGCAACATGATCAAAAAGTGATGATCTATAAGAAAACAAAGGAGTTAGAGTGATTAGAAGAATATTGTAGGGAGTAAAAATCATCTATGGTACTCAATCCATCATATTAGTATCTGTCACACATCAACATTCACTTAGAGAAATTTGAGCATCATTCAAAGGAATTATTTTAGTCTTTCAATCATGTGCACCATTCAAAGACATTCACCTTACTTCCTACACATTCCTATTTATAATGGGAAGTAATCTTGCAAACATTTATGGTGTTATTTCTTCCCAAGGGGAGAAATGTTATTCAACATTCATGGATCATCTTCAACCTCTAGTGTCAATAATCTACCAACACTACAAACATCATTTTAGGGGAGGCTACATGGTTTCTCTTCTACTATCAATTTTGGAAGGAAGAATTTCCTCACATGGAGATCATGACTTCACATTTTCTAAGGGTATCACATGACCTTCCCTCTTTTCTCTTCTATGGGGAGAACATATATTGTACTTTGTGCTAGAAGTAGTCCTTAAGGGGTTATCATGAGTTCTCCATCTATCACTTCTTCATGTGTAAATTTCATTTCATTGCATCTCTTTTTTAGAGGGGTTTTATTTCCCACTAAGTTTTCTCCTTTACTCCACTCTATGAGATATTTGTACATGCATACCTAACATGGCCTATTCTATCTGGGACTCATAATTATTGCATACATTACTCCTTAAGGTGTATTTAAGGGGGGTGTTAGTGTAAATAGTCTTTATCTATCTAGATAAGATATCACCTTTCTAGGATTCACCTATTCACACCTAGCTTAAGTTTACTTAGTTTTTTTTCTTTTGTCTCACTTGATATAGTTGATACATGTGTCCTCATGAGTTGAGACACCTATTGGAACTTGTTCACATACTTTTCAAGTGATCTCACAAGTATTCCATCTTTGGAGGGCTTGTTAGGATTTTTTCCTACTATCTCACCTCCTCATCCTTGCCTATATATGTAAGGTTTGACCATTATATTATATACTCTTCATCTTATATTTGATAGACATACTATTGTGCATATTATATTCACTTGCGGAAGTTGTTTCATTCTCTTTGATCTTGGCATTCTCAACCAAGTTCATCTTCACATGGTCTAGAATATTATACTTGGGAGAGTTATAATGAGTTTTTGTGATAGAGTATACAATAATTTTTGTTACATGTGTAAATAATAATGATTGTTCTTTGTTACTGCATGGTTTCAATTATTATCCACTCCTTGGTATGGGTGTTTTTTGGTAGACTTTGTATGCCTTGATCTATTTTCATATTTGATATCACCCATGCAATGGGAGTTCTTGAATGTGTATGTTCTTTATTGACATCTTTTATATATTTACTTTGTAATTGTAGTTTATGGGTTGGTATGTTGTTGACATAAGTTCTATTGTTATTGGACACACTATTGAATATATCTATAGAAATGGATGATTGGGTGTATTAGTATTTTTTGTGGTTGCTATTTCAATTTATGTCGGGTTTTTCTATTTCATAGTAGCTTTGAAGATTTTTATCACTTGGATTTGATTCGTGTGTTCTTTAGATTGGTGCATATTCACCTTGGCTTATTTTTTTCTTGTATTTGTGGCATGTTGGAGGATCAAAGTATTTCTTGCTTGAAATGGTGATTTATTTGGATGTTATTGTAGATATCTTGATGGAGTATGGGATCTTGCTAGAAGTTCATGTGGTTTCATGAATATCTATGATGATGTATTTTATTCATTGACCCTTATGCAATGTAAAATAAATATTTAGTTATGATACATATTTAGGATGTGTACTAAATGTTTGTTTCAATATGGACTTGTAATGTTGTATATAATATCCGTTAGATATTCTATATGTAATTTTCACATATGAAAATATAAATAATATTGGGAAAATATAGTATAGCCTAAAATAATTTTTGGTTTCAATGGTTTTTTGAGAGATTTTTTTCAAGTACATGGTTTTACCTTTACCGCCTAGTTGTTTTGTATGAGCTTGATACTATAAAAGTAAGCACATGTTTAGTGGTTGGGATTGGTTGTTTGTATAGTTGAATTGCATGTCATCTATATTGAGCTCTCTTATTGAGTGAAAATATTTGGAGCATGGCATGAGATGTGTTGTTACAAGCTTGGTCACATGGAGGGTGCATTGGAAGAGCTTGATCTTTAAAAAGTATTCATGGGGACTCTATGAGTGTATAATTTTTTTATTACTACATAATAATTTGAGTGTGGTTGCTTTGGGAGGATTGGTTTCTTCCCTCTTGAGGGTTTTACTGGGGTTTATCATAGGTAATCTTGTGGTATGTCTTTGATCTTTGTATTCTGATTATTATGTAAGGTTATATCTATGCTTTTCTCCCATAGGATTATGTAGGAAATAATTTTATCCTCTGGGTAATTTCTTAACATTCTAGAATGGTGTGTATCTAGATGGAAAACCATGAGTGGCAAGAGAAATTTGAAAAGAGATAAATAGTAAATGGTGGGAGACTAGTAGCCAAGGTACTATGGCTTGAGTAGTGATGATTGAAGGGTAAAGAGTAGAGGAGGGATCTGTGGTAGAAGTAGGGCTAAAATTAAATGTACCAGTCACTATAGATGAAGTAGGAAAAGCATAAATAAATTTTAAAGTCTCTAATACACATGTCCTATTAGAAAACACATCATGAAACATATCGATTAAATTTATAGGATGTTATACATTATAAAAGTTAGGCAACTCTTTTTTAAATTCTTGGTTGTTCACATGAGCATTGTGATCATACTACTCATCTTTCTCATTATGAGCATCAAAAAGGATTTCGTTTCTACTAGTTTGGGCCATGCCCTAGGGTTCACATAAACACTCCTTTAGATTGAAAGATTAAGATCTAGAGTAGCTTGGAACATGAATATAAGTTATCAAAATAAATATAAAAACATCTAATTTTAAATTGAAAAATTACAAATATTAATGATATATCAAATGTGAAAGTAGACATATCCTAGAAGGGTTTCCCTTTCATAAAAAATGGACATACTATGATAGATTACAAAGATTGAAAAATAGTAGAAAAGAACCTACAATACATATACATATTGTTTACTTCTTTTAAAACACCAAATTTCAATACATCACTATTCATGATTCTTTAATTATTTAAAGTAATAGAAAATGAGTGATAAAATTAATATAATTAAATATCTTTAAATATTAAGACAACGTTTCATCACTTGAAAACGAAAAAATAAGGCCAATTAACCAAATTTACATTGAATAAAGGAAGAGCAACACCTTGAACTGTCGGAAAATTATTTATGAGGTGGCTGGAAAATATAAAATATTACTACCTCTTTCATTTAAAATTGCATAATATATTTTATTGATTAAATTAGATATTAATTACAGAAAATTTCCTTTTCTCGATAAGAAATGTTTCCCACCAAACGTAGATTTCGTCTGTTTCATACTTTTCTTTACTGAAAGAGAAACTTTAGGGTGCTTGCTAACCAATTAAATCTTTTAAATGAAAAACAAACTACTTTTTCACTGTTTTCGAAAAATGATCGTATGCTACGTTGATTGCAAAAATTAATAAATTATGTTTTGTCATTTTTTTACTCACTTTCATGTGGTATTGTGATTTAAAAGTAAGGAATTATAGAACTTTGATATTAAAGAAGAAAGGGAGGTTTCTGGAATAAATGTAAATCAAATTTGATAGAGAGGATCAAGTATTTGTTATGTAAAGTGATGTGAAGGTTATTTATACTATTTTAAATAATTGTTTAATAGTGAAAATAAGATAGTTATTTATGTCGAAGTCTTATCTTATTTGAGGTGAACCGGCTCACTTTTGACATCTAATGCTCTAAACTGTTGGAAATGGGATGCAAGATGATAAAAGGCATCCCATCTATTAAAATTTCACAGTTTTCATTCACGAAGGTGATGTTAGGAAATTATGCCACGGACAATAGTAGAATACAATTGTAAAGACTTCCTGACATGGCTACTTTATTTGTAATATATTATATCTACCTAACCACACATGAATTATATGCTATCCAAAATTAATCTTTAAAATAAGATTATAGTTATATTTATTATTATATATTACATTTTACATTACAAATTATTAAATAAAAATGTAATATATTTAATATATATTTTATATAATACAAATATAATTATATAAAATATAATTATACTTTTTATTAAATATAAATTACATTATTATTATTATATTATATTTTTAATAAAAAATATTAAATACAAATATAAAATTATTATAATTAATAATTAATATATTATATTATTTAATATAATATAGATTAAATTATATAAAATATATTTATATTTATTATTATATATAATATTATATTTATAATTAAAATTATTATAATTAATAATAATATTTTTAATATAATACAATTAAATTGAGATAAAAAATTTAATAGTTTAACTCACCTTGGGGGAGAGAGTAAGAGAGAGGAGAAAAAAAGAGAAATACAGGGGAGACAATTCTATATAGAGAGATACATACATATAAAGAGAGAAAAACTCAAATAATAGAGAAAGATAAATCTAAATAGATAGATAGGGAGAGAGAGAGGGGGGGGCTAGAAAGAGATAAAGAGGGGGAGAGATGGAGAGAAATAGATAGAGTTAGATAATTAGAGATAGAAATATATATATAGAAAGTGAGAGATATAGATGGAGATAGAGATTAAAAGTGATCAAATGCATGATTCCAAGCAACATATTAAGTAACATATTTGTTTGTTGAAATTATATTTTGAAGACAAAGAGAGATAGAGCACCTGAGAGAAAAATACAAGAGATACAAAGGGAAAGAGATAGAGAAGAGATAAACTAACTTTTGATTAGTTTTTTCATGCCAACAATTCCACCCACTATTTTTCCATTTGCAAGCAACAAGAGTATTATAAATATTTTTATTGCTTTGGAGATGATGTCAAATGCATGGTTCCAAGCAACATATTTCTTTGTTGAAATTATGTTTTGAAGATAGTATTTTTGTATAATTGATTTTTTTTTTCACACATAAAATATATAAAATTTTAGCAAAAAAAAAATGATGTCAAGTTAGGTTTTATGTTATGTGGGAGGCTCTAACTCATAGTAGATTATGAATTTTTATTTACTTTCCTTATTTAAATCTAAACTTGAATTACGGGGAATAAAGCACCCTTTCGTTAAATATTGGGGCTAATGTGTGCAACAAAATAATTATCAATGTATTTTATTTATTTATATAATTAAGTTGCAATTATTAAATTTAGTATTTTACTAAATATTAAATTAGTAATTTTTTTAAAATCTTTTTAGTTTTATAAATGATGAAGAATGTGATTATAGATTAAGTTAATAGTAATTACATTTGTATTATGTTAGATCATGTTTTTTAAGAATTGCATCAAGTTGATTTTTACTAATTAAGTTGTGCAAATTAATTATGAAATGACTTTTTACTTTGTAATAGGTTTCATTTTATTTTTAAATTTTTAAACTTTTGAAATTTTATTATACAAGTTAAAATTTTAGCTTTAACAATTTTAATATAGTTTAGTAGGGTTTTCATTGAAGAAATTTAATTTATTTAAGAATTTAACTATATTTATGGATAAATTTATAATAAATTTTTATTTATTAATATTGATCTTATCTTTCAATTGTTGTTAATATTTTTTGTAATATATTAATTATATTTCTTAGGTACTCATTTTATTGATATCTTAATTCTTCTATTTTACATATTTATTTATTACATATTTTGATTGGATTTAGTTTATTCTATTTTAATTTTCCATTGAAATTTAAGCTTCAAATTTTAGGGAAAATAGATCATGAGATGTATAAACAGGAATAAGAGAGACATGTAAAGAGTTAGATAGACATAAAGAGATAGAGATGTAGAGTCAGATAGAGTGGCATAGAGAGAGATGGGTAGAGAGTTGGATTCCCATAGACATGTGCCATCTTTGCATTGTTGGCACATAATAGTTGATAAAAGACTAGTCTTTGTTTCCCTTTATATCTCTTGTTTTTCTCCCATCTCCTATCTCTCTCTATAAATGTATCTCTATGTCCCATCTTTCACTCTTTTTCTCTTGCCTCCTCTCTCTGACTTTTCTATCTTTCCCTCTTTATCTATTCTCTCTCTTTTTCATGGTCTATCTCTCTTTTTATATTCCTCTCTTTATGTTACATAGATTTTACTAATGGCACACCAAAGAAAAATAAAATGTAAAATTTGCAGTAAAGAGGCATCTTCTCTTCAAAACAACAAGTTAGATATATTTTAATGCTAATTTTTTTGATATAAGTAATTTCTAATCTTTATAGATAATAATTCTTCTAGTACAAATGTTTCAAGACACCAATGGACTAGAATTTGGCATACTAATAAATATGAACATTTCATCTCATTACAAAAGAAGGGCTCATTTCTACCATCACAAAATTATATTTGTATCAACTTAAATGTACAATACAACATAGCTTACCACTAAAAATTCCTTGGGAAAATTAATTCTATCTCTCTATCTCTACCTCTTTATCTCCCTATCTTTCAGTGTCTTTATCTCTCCCTCTACCTCTATCTCTCTATCTATTTGTCTCCATATTCCTCTCTTTCTCTATCATAATCTTTACCTCTATTTTCCACCCCCCCCCTCTATTTCTAGACATGTCTCGCTCTCTCTATCATGTCTCTCCCTCTATCTATCCCTATCTTTCCCTCTCTCTCTCTCTCCTTCCCTCTATATTTCAAACTTAACAGGCACTTGTTGGTAATGGTGCTTGATTATCTCCCTCATTCAAAGGTATTTTTTTAGTCATGTTTGGATCCTTCTAAGTGAATGCATAGTTGATTTGAAGCTATAACTTCTTGATTGAGACCTTTGTTGCACAAACAACATCATTTGCTAAATGGCCTACTAATTGACCTCATGCACTACAAAAAATTATACAAAAAATAGACCAATTTTTTTTTAAATTGACCTGAACCACACCTCTTCGACACACCCATTGCACACTAAGGTGCAATTTCTAGTTATATTTTTTAATGTGAATGGAATTGTAATTTTTCACATGTATAAAGATATGTGCACTACCACTTTCATTTGATGGTATTTCGATTTAAAAGGAATCACGGTCCTTTGATATTAAAGAAAAAAAAATGGTTTTCAATTTTGTAGAGCATAAATGTAAATTGAATATTTCTTATGTAAATAATGTGTATATTATTTTAAACTATTTAAAGTAATTTTTAATTATTAAAAGTAAGATAAGTATATTTTTGAATTTATGAATGTAATTATAACTTTTCACATGTACAAAGATCTAAAATGGTATATTATTGTGCTTTCACTTTCATATGATGTAAATTTTAATTTAAAAAGAATCACTGACAGGTCCCACAAAGTGACAACAACTTAGGTAGGGTAATAAACATTATAATCTGAATAAATACATCAAATAAAATAGATAAATTATATGGATCTAAGGTTGAGACAACCTAATCCCAACAGGTAGGGATGAAATTAGGTTTACTAGTCACTCTAGATGAAGTAGGTAAAGAATAAATAAATTTTTAAGTTTCTAATACATATGTCTTGTTAGAAAACATATTATCATGAAACATATCAATTGAATTTATAGGATGCTAGATATTAAAAGATCTAGCTAGCTCCTTTTTAAATTCTTGGCTATGCACATGAGGATTGTGATCATACTACTCGGCTTTCTCATTATAAGCATCAAAAGGGATTTTGTTTCTACTAGTTTGGGCTATGCTAGGGTTCACATAAACACTCCTTTACATTCAAAGATTAAGATCTTGAGTAGCTTGGGGCATGAATATAAGTTAACAAAATAAATATAAAAATATATATTTTTAACTTGAAAAATTAGAAATATTAATGGTATATCAAATGTGAAAGTAAAACCCTAATGCAATAGATAAAGGTGGATAGAGTGTGATAAGTGAGATCATAATAAGCTCATAAACTCTAATAGAAAAAGGCATTGGAAAATTTTAAAGAAAGTAATCAAATGGGAATATATATTTTTTGATATGAAAGCACATGAAAATATCATAAAAGTGGAGATCTGAAAAAACCTTAATAGGAATAAGAAACCCTAGAATAAAATTAGGTCATGTAATATGGCATGGATTAACAAAAAAAATGTTTAGAAAAATAGAATTTCATTAGGCTGACCCGAGAAAATATTATTAAATGCATACAGATAAGCCCAAGTTATCCTAGATTAATTAATGATAATTGAAATAGATAATAAATAATTTGTAACAATTAAATTACAAAATTAAGTACTAATGAGGGGTACTTAGCTATGACCAAAGTCTATGTGCTAATAATGATTTTATTTTAATTAGATTAGTGTATGCTAAAAAAATTTCTTCTCTATCATAAAAATTTCTTGGATTTTATGTTCATCCACTACTTTGTTAGGGATCATGTCTGGCTATCTAGGTTAGACACATGATCATATAGTCATCATAGAGCTTTAGATTTGATCTTACATAAAGTAAAACATTTCTCTCTTGTCTCCCTAAATAATCTTTGATTTCTTTGTTGCTTCTACTAATTTGAAGGTTGGTGTTATGTATAAATACCTTGGAAGGTTGTCCTTTCATCACAAGTAGACATACTCTGCTAAATTACAAAGATTGAAAGATAGTAGACAAGGAGCCTACCATCACACACACACACACATTATTTAATTCTTTAAAACATCAAATATAAATACCAAAGAGGGGGATAATTAGCTATGGTTGAAGTGTGTGTTCTAATAATTAAATTTTTTAATCAGATTAATGTATGTTAAAAAAATGTTTTCTTCTATATCATAAGAATTTATTGGATTTTATGTTCATCCTCTACTTAGTTAGGGATCAAGTTTGGCTATCTAGGTTAGACATGTGATTGCAGACTCATCATAGAGCATTAGATTGACCTTCCACAAACTAAAACTTTGCTCTATTGTCTCCTTGAATAATCTTCATTTGCTTAGTTGCTTTTACTAATTTAAAGATTGATGTTATTAAAAAATGCGGTAGAAGGATTGTCCTTTCATCAAAAATAAACATACTCTAGTAATTACAAAGATTGAAAGATAGTAGAAATAGAACCTACAATGACATATACATACTATTTACTTCTTTCCAAACACCAAATCTAAATATATCACTATTGAATGATTCTTTAATCCTTTAAAATAACAGAAAATACTTAAAAATTGACGAATAATTAAATTAATACAATTAAATAACAAAACACGTTTTTCGCCACTTGAAAACGAAAAAAATGAGACCAACCAACCAAATATTTATGAGGTAGTTGGAAAATATAAAATATTACGACTTCTTTCATTTAAAATTGCGTATTTGGCATAGACTACATTTTGAAACAAGACTGGTGGGTATTTTTGTGCGAAACATCCTACAAATTTACGCTTTGCGGCAAAAGCCAGAGTATAGCAGAGCATCTCACGTTCTATCTTAGATTTCTGTGTATACTTGAAGTTGCGTATTTCCTTTGGGTTTCCGTAACATCGCTATACCCAGAGTGCTGCTCTACTCAGCATCAGAGATGATAAAATATAGGTTGCCTGTCATTAGACTCCGAAATGTTGCAAAGAAGGTAATAAAACGATCACCATACCTGCCCTTCCTGCAGATGTCCTCTGCTTCCACCGCCTCAAAGTGTTGATCCAGATGAACTGTTTTGAAAATTATCTCCTCAAGGTTAGATTGTTTTATTTCTGAGCTTTTTACATAATAAATTTTAAGTTTAGAGTTAGTAGAACGAAATCTTGAAATTCTAAGACTGCATTTAAGAGTATTGGTAGATTGGGTCAGACATACAACTGAATCTCATTGAGATAGTGTATTCGACAATTACCTACAGATAGTATATTACAAGTTGGATATAGAAAAATAATTCTTAATTGTAAGAATATATTTTATTGATTAAATTAGAAATTAAGGACATGAAAATTTCACTATTTCGGAATTACAAATGTTTCCTACCAAATCTTAGATTCGGTTGTTTCTGTATTAATCATTTGTTTATCGAAAATGAGAATTTTGTTGTTAGTAAAGCCTCAAAGTGGCCTGCCAAATAAGTATCTTAAATGAAAAAACAATCGTTTCTTCCTGAGTACATCGCTTTCCAATAATGGTAGTACAATACGTTGATTATAAAATAAGATAAAATGTTGTCATTGTGTAGGGGAATAGGGTAGAGGGGCCACTAGATGGGTTCAATTGTTAGTATAGTATTTTTTTGTTGAAATATATCTTTCTGCAATTCATTTATACTATATATTTTGAATAATTAGTCTATAAGTAAATAAAAAATAATCAAATATTAGTCAAGATGGACCCATACTTATTAGAACTTATGAATGCTGTATGAATATATAAAAAAAAACATAAATATATTTGTAAACAAGTGAAATAAATAGCTTTTTGTTTCATCCTAAGTATCATAACTAGCCACTATAAGTATGTCATTTATAAAATATGGTGCTCATTTAAACAAGGTATTGTTGTCATATTGAAAAAACTATTCTTGTGTGTACAACTACTTGATATAATAAATTTAATAAAGTATTCTTGTGTGTACAATTACATGTGAAAATATATAAAATGGTATATTTCTTTATTGTCACTTTCATGTGGTACTGTGATTTAAAAGTAAGGAATCATAGAGCTTTGATATTAAAGAAGAAAGGGAGGTTTCTAGAATAAATGTAAATAAGATTTGATAGAGAGGATCAAATATTTCTTATGTAAAGTGATGTGTAGGTTATTTATTTTATTTCAAATAATTGTTTAATAGTAAAAATAAGATAGTTATTTACACCGAAGGTGTATCCTATTTGAAGTGAATAGCTCAATTCTTACATCTGATGGTCCAAACTACTGAAAATGGGATGCAAGATGATAAAAGGCATCCCATCTATTAGAATTTCATAGTTTTCTTTCACGAGGTGACATTAGGAAATTATGTCATATTTTACTTCACCATGCCATGGACGATAGTGGAATACAACTGTAAAATATCTTTATTGCCATGTCTAATTAAGGTTTGTCTAGCTATAGCTCCACACTGGGTTAGACCATAAAAAATTACTGAGCATTCCTGACGTGGCGCTTTATTTGTAATATTTTATATCTACCTAGCTACAAATGAATTGTATGCTATCCAAATTAATCTTTAAAACAAGATTATAGTTATATCTATTATTATATTTTACATTTTACATTACAAATTATTAAATATAAATTACATTATTATAATATATTATATTTTATAATAAAAACTATTAAATACAAAATATAAATTAAATCAACATATAAATATAATACAATACATAATTATATTTATTATTATATACAATATTATCTTTTATAATTAAAATTATTAAATATAAAATTATTATAATTAATAATTACTATTTTTAATATAATACAATTAAATTAAGATAAAAAAATCTAATAGTTTAACTCACATTGGGAGAGAGAGCAAGAACGAGAGGAGGACAAAGAAAGAGATATAGAGGGGAGACAATTCTATATAGAGAGAGGTATATATATAAATAGATAAAAACTCAAATGATAGAGAAAGATAAATTTAGATAGATAGACATGGAGAGAGAGAGGGGTAGAAAGAGATAAAGAGGGAGAGAGATAAAGAGAAAGAGAGAAATAGATAGAGTTAAATAAAGAGAGATAGAGATATATATAGAAAGTGAGAGATATAGATATAGACATAGATTGAAATAGAGAGGAGTAGACAAAGAGAGATAGAGCACAAAATGAGAGAAATACAAGAGATACAAAGGGAAAGAGATAGAGAAGAGATAAACTAACTTTTGATTAGTTGTTTCATGTCAACAATTGCACCCACTATTTTTCCATTTGCAAGCAACAAGAGTATTATAAATATTTTCATTGCTTTGGAGACTATGTCAAATGCATGGTTCGAAGCAACATATTTCTTCGTTGAAAATATATTTTCAAGGCAGTCTTTTTTATAATTGAATTTAATTATTTTTTGAAATTATATTTTGAAGATGATATTTTTTATAATTGAATTTAATTATTTCTAACACATAAAATATATAATATTTTAGAAAAACAAAAATAATGTCAAGTTAGATTTTATGTTATGTGGGAGGCTTTAACTTATATTAGATTATGGATTTTTTAAAATTGCATGTTATTTAATTATAAACTTAAATTATGAGGAATAAAGCAACCTTTCATTAAATATTGGGGCTAATATGTGCAACAAAATAATTATCACTACATTTTATTTATTTATATAATTAATTTGTAATTAATATTTAGTATTATACTATATAAATTAAATTTGTAGAAATGATAGACATTTTTTAGTTTTATAAATGACGAAGAATATGATTATAGATTAAGCTAATAGTAATTACATTTTTATTATTATGTTAGACCATGCTTTTAAGAATTACATCAAGTTGATTTACTTACTTGTTGTGCAAATTAATTATGAATCGACTTTTTTCCTTTTAATGCCCATTTTATTTTTAAATTTTAAGCTTTTGAAATTTTAATATACAAGTTAAAAATTTTAGATTTCTCTTAAAAATTTTAATATAGTTTATTAAGGTTGTCATTTTTATAAATTTAATTTATATATTTTGATTGCATTTAGTTTATTATTCTATTTTTAATTTTTCATTGAGATTTAAGTTTCCAAAGTTTAGGAAAATAGAGCATGAGAGGTATAGGAGAGAAATAAGAGAGACATGCAAAGAGATAGAGAGACATAAAGAGATAGAGAGGGAGAGTCAGATAGAGTGACATAGAGAGAGATGGGTAGAGAGGTGGATTCCCATGGACATGTGCCATCTTTGGATTGTTGGCACTTAATAGTTGATCAAAAACCAGTCTTTGTTTCCCTTAATATCATAAGAATTTCTTGGTTTTTATGGTCATCCACTACTTTGTTAGGGATCATGTTTGGATATCGACGTTAGACACTTGATCGTAGACTCATCATAGAGATTTAGATTTGATTTTACATAAAGTAAAACTTTTCTCTATCATCTCCCTAAATAATCTTTGATTTCTTTGTTGAGCTTCTACTAATTTCAAGGTTGGTGTTATGTAGAAATACCTTGGAAGGTTGTCCTTTCAGCACAAGTAGACATACTTTGCTAGATTACAAAGATTGAAAGATAACAAACAAGGAGCCTACAATGACACACACACACACTATTTACTTCTTTTGAAACATCAAATATAAATACCAAAGAGGGGGCTTCTTAGCTATGGTTGAAGTGTGTACATACTAATTATTAAATTTTTGAATCAGATTTATGTATGCTAAAAAATGTTTCTTCTATATCATAAGAATTTATTAGATTTTATGTCCATCCTCTACTTTGTTAGGGATCAAGTTTGGCTATCTAGGTTAGACATGTGATTGCAGACTCATCATAGAGCATTATATCGACCTTCCACAAACTAAAACTTTGCTCTATTGTCTCCTTGAATAATCTTCATTTGCTTAGTTGCTTTTACTAATTTAAGGATTGATGTTATTAAGAAATGCAATGGAAGGGTTGTCCTTTCATAAAAAATAAACATACTTTGGTAGATTACAAAGATTGAAACATAGTAGAAATGGAGCCTACAATGACATATACATACTATTTACTTCTTTCCAAACATCAAATCTAAATATATCACTATTGAGTGATTCTTTAATCCTTTAAAGTAATAGAAAATACTTAAAAATTGATGAAATATGAAATTAATAAAATTAAATAACAAAAAACGTTTTTCGCCACTTTGAAACGAAAAGATTGAGACCAACCGACTAAATATTTATGATGCAGTTGGAAAATATAAAATATTACGACTGGTAGTTGGAAAATATAAATCATTACGACTTCTTTCATTTAAAATTGCGTATTTGGCATTGACCGTACATTTTGACACAAGACTGGTGGGTATTTTTGTGCGAAACATCCTACAAATATACGCTTTGCGGCAAAACCCAGAGTATAGCAGAGCATCTCACGTTCTATCTTAGATTTCTGTGTATACTTGAAGTTGCGTATTTCCTCAAAGCTTCCTCCGTCATGGGATCTCCTGTGGGTTTCCGTAACATCGCTATACCCAGAGTGCTGCTCTACTCAGCATCAGCTATGGCCTACATACACAACGCACTCTGTTGGTTTCTTTCTGGTCTTGGACTGAGCAGGCCGCCACAAGACGAGAGCTATTTGTGGCAAGAATTACCAGAAGTTCCCCCCACATCAGGGGACATGATAAAATATAGGTTGCCTGTCATTAGACTCCGAAATGTTGCAGAGAAGGTGATTGAGAGCGAGGAGGATTATGCGTGTGCAGTCTGCTTGAGCTCTTTAGAAGAAGATGACGAAATCCGGGAGCTGTGCAATTGCTGCCACATATTTCATAGAAACTGTTTGGATAAATGGATCGATAACGATCACCATACCTGTCCTTCCTGCAGATGTCCTCTGCTTCCACCGCCTCAAAGTGTTGATCCAGATGAACTGTTTTGAAAATTATCTCCTCAAGGTTAGATTGTTTTATTTCTGAGCTTTTTACAGAATAAATTTTAAGTTTAGAGTCAGTAGAACGAAATCTTGAAATTCTAAGACTGCATTTAAGAGTATTGGTAGATTGGGTTAGACATACAACTGAATCTCATTGAGATAGTGTATTCGATAATTACGTACAGATCGTATGGTTTTCTTCCATATTATTTTTCGTTGCAGTTAATACTGCTTGGAAATCTATAGAGAATTTTAATAAAATTTCATTTCTTTTAAAAAACTGAAAACAAAAAATTAAATCTTACTGTTTCCTACCAATCGTAGATTCCGTTTGTTTCATGCTTTTATTTATTGAAAGCGAACTTTTGGGTGTCCACAAAACAAATTGATTTTTTAATTCTTTTATTGGAATAAGCTAAAACAAATCATTTTTTCATCGCTTTCAAAAAATGATAGCATGCAACGTTGATCGTAAAATAAGAAATTATGTTTTGTCATATGTAAGGTAATAAATGCGTTTTCACATGTAAATAGATTTAAAATGGTATATTTTTCTATTGCCACTTTCACATGATGCTATTTTGATTTAAAAGTAAGGAGTTTTAGAATTTTGATACTAGAAAAGAAAGGCGGTTTTCATTTTCTAAAAATCAATTTATTAGTAAAACTAAGATAATTATTATAATTTTGAATGTGAATGAAATTGTAATTTTTTTAGGTGTAAAATGATATAAGTATACTATCACTTTCATGTGATGGTATTTTGATTTAAAACGAATTATGATACTTTGATATTAAAGAACAAAGAGTGGTTTCTCATTTTATAAAGGAATAAATGTAAATAGAATATTTATTATGTATAAACCTTTTCAAGTAATTTTATATTAGTAAAAGTAAGATAATTATTATATTTTTGAATATGAATGAAATTATAATATTTCACTTGTAAAAAAACGGAAAATGATATATCACTTTCATATGATGGAAATTTTGATTTAAAAGGAATCAAAGTGCTTTGATATTAAAGAAGAAAGAGTGGTCTCCCACTTGAGAAGGGAATAAATGTATATTGAATTTCTTATGCAAAATAATGTGTAGGTTATTTTAAACAATTCAAAGTAATTTTTTATTAGTAAAAATAAGATAATTGTTATATTTTTTAATGTGAATTAAATTGTAATTTTTCACATGTAAAAAAGTATAAAAGGGTATACTTTTGTACCCATGTGTCTATTTGACCTAATTTTTTATTAATATAAATAAGATAATTATTATGCTTATGAATGTGAATGAAATTATAATAGGAAAATTTGTATATTTATGTTATTTTCAATTTAGTTTAGTATTTATTCTTAGGTAATATTTGATATACATACATAGTGATAAATATCATGATTTTGTGTGACTTTAAGCTTGTTTTCTTATGCTTTTATACATTTAAATCAACATGATCTTATACTTTCACCTTATTTTCCCACTTATCATACCTATCTATGCACCTACCTCAATTTAGTTATTTTCACCTAGATTTGTTTACTATACCATTCTAAGATGATTTTCCAATCTTGGGGATGAAATTACAATTACAAGCTTGTTTGTAACAAATTTAAAATTTCATCATCTGGGAAAGATAACAAAGTTTGTGAGAATTGTGCAATTGTTGGCACATATTTCATAGATTTTTTTTGGATAAATAGAAAGATAACCATTAGGATAGCGAGGTGAATATGAAGATCAAGTATAGATTTTCAACTGTGAATACATCCTAGACTTAAAAACCACTCTAATAAAATAGAGATTTTCTGCAAACTTCAAGTACTCCACTAATTTTGGTTAGGAAAAATTTGTAAAGTTCTATCACATTTTATGCAATATTTTTAGAATATAATAACTTCCAACTTAAATTCCAATTGGTCTACCAAATTTATTATGTTAGGGTTAGGATTTAGTTAGGTTAGGGTTAGGATTAGGTTTAGGGTTAAGGTTATCATTAGGGTTAGGGTTAGGATTAGGTTTAGGGTTAGCATTAGTATTAGGTTTAGGGATATGATTAGGGTTAGGGTCAAGGTTAGGATTAGGGTTAGGATTACGGTCAGGGTCAGGGTCAAGATTAGGGTTAGGGTTCGGGCTAGGATGAGGGATAGGGTT
>VDFB02117308.1:0-33940 GCA_007258455.2 Sequoia sempervirens
TCATCATCATTTTCATTTTCTCAAGAGAACACACCACCCATTTTTCCACCACTTCCACCTCTACCATTAACATCTACACCTCTCATTGGTTTTGGGAAACCCCCTTTACCACCCATCAATCAAAAAAATCAAAACAACCCCCCAATCATAAATCAAAACATCATACTGAATCCTCTGATCTTTCCATCGATATCACAACAACAGATGGAAACCATCCTAGCAACAGAAGCAATCATTGCACTATCCATAACGTGGTCTCTCAAGGACTAAGCATAACAATCCCACCATCTACCACACAAATCCCTATCATCAATACAATGGTACCTATCATCACAACAACAAACACCATTCCAAATCCACCACCACCACCGCCACCAAGACCAAATGTGGCCAACCAATATAGCATCATGTTGCAAGAAGCTCAACAAGCCTATCAAAAGGTATATCAGTAGTTCCAAGCTCAACGAGCACAAAAGACACAAGCTGCACGACAAGTTGTTCAACAAGTGCAAGCCACTCAAGCAACTCAAGTTGCACAACAAGCGCAACAAGTGCAACATGCACAACAGGCTTCCCAAGCTCAAGCCTTGTTGCAACAACAACAAGCTGCCCAAGTTACCCAAGCTTCTGAAGCTGCACAAGCAACTCAAACAACTCAAGCTGCCCAGGCTACACATGCGGCCCAACAAGCACAAGCTCATGCTCAAGCCCAATATCAAGCTCAAAAAGTGCAAGCACAAGATCAATACCAGGAACAACTATAGGTAGCTCAACAACAAGCATATCAATAAGCCCTGCAATAGTATCAAGTGCAATAGGAAGCTACCCAATTAGTAGCCCAACAACAAGCTTTGTTGGCATAGCAACAACAAGACCAACAACAAGCATTGTTGGCACAATAGCAGCAAGACCAACAACAAGCGTTGTTGGCACGACAAAAAATGTAGGCATATTAGCAAACCTTGATCTCACAATAGAGCTTGCAGCAAACTCCCACCAACATACCCAACACTCCACCCATCACTCGAAAAAATCCACCAATTCAAAACACGTTCACTCCACCCCCTGATCTGCAAAATGATGTAACAACACAAATCAAGTTGCTATCACAACAAGTGCTTGATCTCCAATCAGGGAAAACAAAAAACACCAAGCAACTTGTACCCCTATCCCTTCGATAGGAGCCTTGCAATGGTACCATTCCCAAAGGGGTTTGAAATCCCTAAGTTTGACAAATACCATGGGACGGGAAACCCTGAAGATCACATCAGGGAATTCCAAGTACATTGCATGGAGGTCACATATGATGATACCTATCTAATGTTGCTATTCCCTAGAAGTTTGGCTAGTCCTGCCATGGAGTTGTTCTCTCACCTTCCTCTTGGTATCAAAAAGTTCCAAGAAATTGTAGATTCATTCATAAAAAATTATGCATTCAACATTGACATGGATGTTAGTCTAGAGGAACTATCAGCGCTCAAAAAAGCCAAGGGGGAAACTTTTTCTTCCTTCTTGCAATGATGGTGATCAAAGGCCAATAGGAGCAAATGGGCCATGCCAGAAGAGCAACAAGTTTGCACCATCATTTCCAATCTTGAGAAAACCTTGGTATTCCATCTCAAGATGCAATGTATCACCACGTACGACATCTAATCCCCAAGGCGCTCAACATCAAACAAGCCCTTATTGCATAAGGGGGTATGCCCACATATCCAAAACACGAAGGAAACCGCCCATCCACCAGCTATAACGAGAAACCTTGCATGTGGGAGGAAAGCAAAAACGTCACTAATGATGGTGTGGTGGACACCAAGGTCATAATTAGTGCTTTAAAACAAATTACATAAACATACCAGCAACCACGAAACAACAATCAAAACAACACCCAAGCTAACATGGTATCACAACAACCACCCAATAATCAAATCAACAATCTGAATAATCAAGGGGGACCACCTCCGTGAAACAAATATCCCCCCAAGCGAAAGTACACAGGCCTTGGGGAATCAATCAAATCCATCATGAAGAAACTAGTAAACAAGAATCTCATCAAGATTCCTACTTATGAAAACTATCAAGAGCCCCAAGTGAAACCACCATGGTACAATGAGAATCACCTTTGCAATTTTCAAAAAAACAAGGGGCACAAAATAGCCAGTTGCATGAGGTTTGAAAATCTAATCCAAGATCTCATCGATGATAAAGTCATAGATGTTGAACAACTTGTGAGAAATCAAGACCTAAAAATATACACGAATCTGATGCCTGACCATAATAAGGGAAACGATGATAAGGGAAAAGGAAAATGTAAAAATGTGAACCATGTGTATGAACATGTTGTGACACTTGATGAATATGTCACCAATTGTGTTAACATTAAGGGAGCTAAAGCTGATTATGGAGTCACCACACACGGCGACAAGGTCACCATTGCTAGGCCATCACAACCTCCTAGGGCATCCACCTCAAATTCAAGATCTATTCCCCATGGATACAATGTATTAGACCAGCTAAAAAGAACCCCTTCTCAGATCTCCATCATCGAGCTATTGAAGATATCGCACACACATAGAAAAATCCTTGAGGAAGCATTGGATTTTTCCACTGTCTTTGTAGATCTTGAGGCTGACCATTTCCAAGCTATGGTTGGAAACATCACCACCCCAAATTTCCCACCATTTTCCAATGAGAACTTCCCCACCCAACCATCTCACAATCGTGCACTCCACCTTGAGGTCTTGGTTCATAAAAATAAAGTCAAAAGGGTCCTGGTGGATGGGGGTGCAGGTCTAAATATATGTTCCCTCAAACTAATAAAGAATTTGGGATTCTCAGAGGATGCCATTGAAAAAGGTAAAGGAATCATAATAAAAGCTTATGATGATTAGGAAAGGGTGTCTCAGGGCACTATCCAACTCCCTATTCAAGTAGGGCTAGCCATTATGGAAACCACATGCCAGGTTCTTGACCTTGATTTTCCTTATAACATTCTCCTAGGCTGTCCGTGGATCCATGGGATGCAAGCAGTTGCATCTACCTTCCATTAGTGTGTCAAATTCCCATATCAAAACCAAGAGGTCACGATTCATGGTGATCATGAGCCCTTTGCTTATTACAAGAACTTGGAAGCAAAATACTATCAAATCCCCCAAGTCCCAAAAATGATGAAGATCGCACAAGTCCATACGTAGACCCAACTACTTTAGCCTCTACATCTGAGACAAAGACACCCGCCATCCATGATATCTTTGAAATTAAGGTCATTATCTAGGACAATGGGTGCGTGAATTATAAAATGAAGAAAAGTGCTTTTGTAGTAGGAGAGTTACCTCAAGCTCCTAGGTCTCATGGGCAACCCCAACCAGCTAAAACATCATCCCAAACCTTCAAGGTACACCCTTCTAGATTGATATGTTGGGGAGATCTAAGTCATGAAGTGGTTGATGAAAGAGACATATCAAGCTTGCTGTACCAAGTTGAAAGGCCTGTGCCTGATCTTCTTATGGATGAAAGCAGCAAAGGACTACAAATGATGCTTGGTATGGGTTATGATAGAGACAAGAGACTTGGAAAAAATGACAATGGTATTCTAGTACCTATCATTCCAGAGAAGCGTATGAGAAATATTGGTCTTGGATGTGCCCCTCCGAAGGTGACCATACTTGGCAGAGGTGCCTTAGTTAGGAAGGTCAAAACTCCCCCTCAGCTATCAATAGATGCCCTTCAGTTACCCATATCCATAGGTTGAGTCATAGAAAGCTTTACCTTTGACATAACTGACATCTGTAGTAGTAGTGATGACGAGGATCCCATAATCGACTTACCTATGCTTTTTGAAGATTCCTCCCTACTCATGATTAGTACCCTATCTTTTGAGTCAACCAATTAGACCCATGAGATAAACTTAGTCTATCCCCAACTCATCGATTACCACCAACAAGGACCACCAATTTTAGAAACATTCGAAAATAATGAGGCACTCTCATAATTCATGGGATTATAGGATACAGTACCATATGGAGATCACAAAGCTGGGTTTGATATCATACTGGACACACATGCCCATTATGGGGAAACAATTGAATCCTTCAGTCACAAAAGTGAAAATTTGAGAATAATCTCTAGGTATTTGAGTGAAAACCACATAGTGGCACTCTCTAACTCAAAAATAGTAAAAATAAAGGACATATCCAACAATGAAAACCTCTCTGAGGCACTGAAGGATGAAGGATTCAATATTCCTCTCAATATCATTCATCAGGAGAAGTTAGCAATGTTGGAAAAAACATGCAATCCAATCAACTTGGGAACAAAGGAACCACCACACAACATTTTATGTATAATCCCTGTTGATAGAAGAACATGAACTCTTGGCTACTTCCTAAGGGAAAGAATGATAAAATTTGCATGGACCTATGTCGACATTCCTAGGCTTGATCCAGAAGTCGTGGTTCATAACCTAGCTATATATCTTGAAGCAAAGCCAGTGAGACAAAATCTAAGGAAGATGCATCCCCAGATAGCATTATTGGTCAAGATGGAATTACAAAAGCTCCTCGATGTAGGATTCATACGGCTGATAGATTACCCAGAATGGGTCTCCAATCTTGTACCTATCTCAAAGCTCACCGGGGGCATTTGCATTTGCACGGATTTCAGAGACCTCAACAAAGCATGTCCCAAGGATGACTTCCCACTCCCAAACATTGATATGATCATGGATATGATAGAAGGACATAAGATGCTATTGCTAATGGATGGATTCTCAAGATACAACCAGATCATGATAGATAAAGAGGACCAACAAAAAATGGCTTTCACTTGTCCATAGGGGACATATTGTTGGAATATGATGCCATTTGGGCTGAAGAATGTAGGAGCAACTTATCAGAAGGCCATGACACTAATATTTCATGATATGATTCATAAAACTATGGAAGATCACGTGGATGATATATTGGATAAATCCAAGAAAAGACAAGATCACATAGCTACATTGAGCTCCATTTTTAATAGGCTAGAGAAGTACAAGGTCTGACTAAATCCAAACAAGTGTGTCTTCGGGGTACAATCAGGAAAGCTCCTAGGGTACATTGTATCCATGAGAGGAATCGAGGTAGACCTCGCTAAGGTCAAAGAAATCCTTGAGATGGAAGCACCAAGGACACTCAAGTAGCTAAGAGGCCTACAAGGAAAACTTCAGTACATCCGCTGATTCATAGCGCAACTAGTAGACAAAGCCATCCCATACTCTCATCTACTCTAAAAGGGGGTAGCATATAAATGGGATGAAAAATGTGATCAGTCCTTTAACAAGATCAAGTACTTACTCACACCACTAGTTCTCATGCCTCCAATCCCAAGAAAACCCTTGATCTTATATATATCAGTAATAGTAGTAGCCCTCAATGCTCTCCTAGCACAACACAATGAAAATGGGAAAGAGAGATCCATCTATTACATCAGCCGAACCATGGTGGGACATGAGTTGAACTACACACCTATTGAGAAATCTTGCTTGGAAGTTGTGTTTGCAGCACATGAATTTAGACATTACATGCTAGCACATCAAATAAAGCTCATTGCAAAGATAGACCCACTCAAGTACTTGCTTTTTGAAGCAACACTTATAGGGTAGACATCAAAATGGGTTATGATCCTGATAGAGCATGGAATTGAGTATGTGGAACACAAGGCCATCAAAGGACAAGCAATTGCAGATCAATAGGCAGAAGCACCCATATATGTAGAGAATCCACTTGTTTCATAATTCCCCAATGAATCAATTTTCAACCTAAGTGTAGCGGATCACTGGAAAATGTACTTTGATGGATGCTACACACAACACGAGTTAGGAGCAATGATCTTCTTTATCACTCCACAAGGGGACTACATACCTAAATCATACAAGTTGTCATTCCCTTTCATGAACAACATCGTAAAATATGAGGCTCTTGTCATAGGGCTAAGGATTGCAGTGCAGTGATAGATCATGGCACTTAAGGTATATGGAGACTCACAACACATAATCAATTAGGTAAATAGTGGGTACCAAACAAAGGACGACAAGTTGAATCCCTATAAAAAACTGGTGGAGAGCCTTAAGGAGTTCTTCATTGATGTCACATTTGAACAACTACCAAGAGAAAACAACGGAGCAGCGGATGCCATGGCTACAATTGGATCACTACTAGATGTCCCTCATAATGTCTCGAAGCAAAAATTCCTCATAGAATAGATTCTTGTACCAGCATTTGAGGTACTAGAGTCTGAATTTGTGAGCGAAATCGTTGGTCCCAGTGATCCATGATACCATGATGTGTACACTTACCTAAGAATATGAGTCCTCCCTGCCGACATAACCCCGAATCTCAAAAGAGCATTTGTTATAAAATTATCCCATTTTTTCATCCTAGGAGATACCCTATACCATAGAAGCATTGAAGGAACCCTGTTATGTTGCTTAAATGTTGAGGAAGATTTGACCACCTTAACTGAGGTACATAACAACATTTGTGGTTCACATTCGAGCAGTATGACCTTGGCTAAGAAATTGCTGAGGACCAGGTACTGTTGGTCTACCATGGAAAGGGAAGCTCATGATTATGTCAAAAGGTGTTTACAGTGTTAACAACATGGGGATCTCATTCATGCACCAACTCAGGGGCTCAACCCAATTGTCACACCTTGGCCCTTTTCATAGTGGAGGCTCGATCTCGTTGGAAAAATCACCCCCACCTCATCTAGTGGGAATACATTTATCATCACTGCCACTGAGTACTTCACCAAGTGGGTGGAAGCTATCCCTGTGACATATATCACTAGAAAACAGATATCAAAGTTCATCCTAAACTACCTTATATGCCACTACAGTGTCCCCTATGCCATTATCTTAGATAATGGGACACCTTTCAAGAATCAGGATGTTTGGGACCTTTGCCAAAAATTCAAAATCCAACATCACTTTTCCACTCCGTACTATCCCCAAGGCAATGGCCAAGATGAGGCTACAAATAAGACCATCCTGAAAATCCTCAAGAAGATAGTTAATGACATCAGTTGTGACTAGCATTTGTAGCTGAATCTCGCCCTATGGGCCTACTGCACAAGCATCTACACACCAATAGGCACCACCCCTTTCACTCTGGTCTATAGATCAGAAGCCATACTCCCCATTGAGATCAAGCTCCTGTCATTGAGAATATCACTGTAGAATCTCATCATGGATGAAGAATACCAGGTATCACAACTAAATGAGCTAGAACTACTAGATGAGCAACACATGGATGCCTTGAACCAATTACAAGTCTACCAAAACTGACTTAAGAGAAGCTACAACAAGAACATCAGGAGTTGAATATTCCAAGTTAGAGAGCTTGTGTTGAAGGAAAATCAAAAAAATGTACCAAATCTAGATAGCAAGGGAAAATTTGAACCCAATTGGTTGGGACCCTTCATCATCATAGCAAGCTACAGGTTAGGGGCATATCAATTATCAACACTAGAAGGAAAGCCTCTATAGGAGCCCATAAATAGCTCCCATCTCAAAATTTTTTATGCCTAATCTTTCAAGGTATAAAACCAAAAATATAAAAAATCAAAAAACATAAAAAATCCAAAAAAATCAATAAAACGATTGAAAATAGTAAAGAGAAAAATCATCCTCTAGTGAAAACCACTTTGGTGGCACTTTGGACAAGTACCTTGGTGAAAACCTAGCAAATAGGCACCTTGTGTTAATAAGCACCTTCCATCCACTAGGATCTTGATGGCTTGTTCTGCATCACTCATCCATCTATCACGCTTTCATTTGTCTCCATCCATTGCCCATCCGCGTTCGTATCATAGCTTGGTCTTGTGTTCATGTCATGATCCCTCCTAGTACTACACAACCCATTCTCAAGGTCAATTTGTCTTGCATGTATCAGAGTAGTCTATTGCATCACACTGGGGGCGTGTTCTGATTGGATCAGATTTGCGTATATTCTAAAGTCTTCCTAAAGTCAAAAAATCCAAAAAATCCATAAAATCAAAAAAATCAAAACATCAAAAAATCAAAAAATAAAAAAAAATTCAAAACATATCAAAATCCAAAAATAGGTCAAATCAGTAAAAAAAATAGTCATCTTGTCAAACTACGGGCCTCTGAGCTCTGAATGTAGGCAACGTTGATCTTTGATCTTCCCCCGAGACACATAGGTCAGTCCTTTAGGAGTCTGTCATAATAAACTGGTAATCCATTTGTTCATATCTCATCAATAAATCAAGTCTATGTGAGTCGAACTATGTGGTCTATGCATCTATAACGTAGGCAAGGCTAATCTATCGATTAGCCCTCGAGGCCCCTAGGATAGGTCTTTAGGTTAGTCTCTTGGTCAAAATATTAGAAAACACCAAAACATTGGAAAAATTAAAATTCAAGACATTTGTAAAATATTGAAAATATCAAAAACCAGCCTCAAAACATTTTAAAAACTTCAAAAACGTCCAAATATTTGAAAAAATCTATCCATCCCCATCTCACTTTCTCCCGAAATAAACATCAATCATAATAAATCATTGTCAACCTCAACCTTTGGTGAAATAGTCAGAAACAAGTCTAGTAGGTCAAAAGTGAAAAATCAAGTGTCAAGGTCTCAAGTCTAGCTTAGTAGGTAAACAAGTTGGTCAACTCTTGGTATTAATAGCCTATCATCCAATCAAATCTTACCATCATCTGATAACATCATGTTCTAGGATGCATCCTTCCTACAATGGACATCAACATCAGGCATCACCGTAGTTTAGTCTTGGCTAGCGGTATGAAGAACATTAGTTTATTTGTTTACTTTATCTTTGTCTTTTGACTTATCTTATTTTGTGTTCATTTCGATGACCTCTCGATGATGTCCAAACAAAAGGATTTAGAGTGAAAGGAATGGGGCAACATTATTATCTTTTTATCTACTGTGCTTGTTGGATATTCTTGTAATATTACCTTGGTCATGTGTGCTTTGTTTGGGTGTAGGGAGGGTGTTTTAGGTATCTTTTTGACAACATAGGAAGGCTTTCCTTTCTATGTTTTGGTCCAATATATTTGGAATACCTGAACTACATTTTAGATGAGGTTCCATGTGTTAGGTGTGAACATGAGTACTCCTATCTGATTGTCGAGTCAAAGTCCATCACACTAGGTGCAACGCTATCCTGGTTCTTTATACCTTGATGCATCATGCCTATGTGTGTTATCAAACATAAGGTAAATGGCCCTTTTAAAGTCCCAATTCCTGGTAAGAAAATCACCATCATCATTATCATCATCAACTCTAATAAAAGTTGACTTGTTGGATCATCTTATTTCTTCTGTCTTCTTTCCACGCTAACATGGTATCATGACATTCAATCAAAATCATCACTAATGCATCCATCCTGCATCCACAAACCATCAGGATACTACATATCATATCATATCATGTAGGAAACATTAATCATCTCACATGCATTACATTTTATCATTGCATAATATAGATTGGTTATTCTAAGCATCTCATAAACCATACATTGGCATTCATTACATAATCATATAAACATCACATATACATCATATCACCCATTTGCATCATCATATAAGAATTTTCATACCATGTGCATCATATCATGTCAAATGCATCATCACATAGGCATCATTATTAAAAAGCATCATCACATCATATCATGTGCATCATCATGTCATCAATAAATGCATCACCATATCATACATGAGAAAGATATTGAAAAAAAAGGAATATGTCATAGCATTTCACACATATCATGGTCATAGCATATATCATCACCATCCATTAGGTGCATAATATAGATCTTTTAATCTAAGCATTTTAAACCATTTGCATATCATAACATTTGCATCATCCATACATCATCATAAAAAGTGCATAAAAAGATATTGAAAAAAAAATGCATCCATATAGAAACATACATCACATTACATCACATAAAAAAGAATACATGCATCACATAAGATAGAGTCATCTCATAACATATAGAACATAGCATATAGAAAAAAAGATACATCCATCCATCTTGCATAAATAAGATAGAACACATCATACATCAGATCAAACCATATCATCTCATATATCATCAAAATAATAATACAACTGTCATGGTACGTAAATCAGGATCAGATGTCTAAGTATTGAAATCAATATAGTACAATCGCCCACGGGGTTATAAAAAATGGAGCCCGTGGATTCCAAAAAGAATGCTGTCTCTAATCAAAATGTGTGAGGCTAGCCTTGATTGCTGCTCCCCTCACCCGACTGTCTCTTGGACTGGTCCTATCTCTGCCTTGTTTGCCGTGAGAAGTCTACCACCTGTGCTGCTTGAGGCATGAATTGATGGTAATGTAATCTGTAATACTGGGCCCCTTGTACTGCCTCACAATACATCCTTGTGGGGATGGTCCTACCTTGTGTGACCTCTAGCTGCTGATGACTACTAGTCTCTTGTGCTAGCTGAAGCTCTATCGCCTGTCGTTGCTAAAGGGCCTGATCTCGCTCAACTCTCACCTAATCCCTCTCAGCTATCATAGTGGAAACTTGTGCCTATAACTGCTAGATCAATGCATCTCTCTGATTCGGCTGGGGAGGTGGCAATGGTGGTGACTATTGTTGGTGATCCCTTGGAGGCTACCTATCTCCATCTCTCTGATTCCTATCACTGTTCTTCAGCTGGTGACCATGCCCATGATCTCTCGGCCCCCTCTAATCATGATGCTGGTGCAGATGGTGTGGAGGTGGTCCACCTCCTCCTTTGCTTCTTCCACCATCTCCATCTCCAGCTCTATCCCCATCTCCTCTGCCCCCTCACCCCCTCCCCTACCTTGCTGATTGGCCTTTAGGTCTCCTCCGTGGTAATAGTGCACTAAGAACTGTCAATCTAATAGGAGGACGAAATAATTCTCGGTAGGCCTATGTCATCCTTGGGTCCATTGGCCCCTAATTGTATGGCCATGGCCTAGCCACTAGCTGTTTGAAGGAGTCAACTGCCTCATCCAGAGGGATCGTGTGAACCCATGTGGTCTTCCTTGTAGTACACACAAATATCACCATGTACTGGTCATCGAGACGGTCTTGCACATATCTGAACTGTCAAGCAACCCAACCTGGTAGATAACACTCTATCATAGTGTGCTCTCTTCCCTACATCAATCAGTCCTGCCTAGCAAAAAGGCATTGTTGGACGTCATCATATTAGGAAGGCATGCCAAGCCAAGGCCTCCAAGTAAAAATGGCCATCTCATCAATGACCCTCTACCAACGAAAAAATGTCAGTTGCCACTGTATGTGTAATGTCTGCTGCCCCTATATGTGTAAAACTTAGTGCACCCTTGTATCTCTAGACGACTAGGTCATCTGGCTCCATGTCGACTGGCATGACTTGTGGGTGGAGCACTACAATGTGTTCCTAGGCCCATATGTGCAATAATGTAACTCCTGCCCTGATAGCCCTATTATCACAATTTGCAAACTCATGTAAGTTGTGGTAGAGGGAGGCCAACATCACTGGCCCCCATGCAAAACACTCTCTCCGTTGGAGCATCCACTCCCAACAAGACCCCATCCTAAGCTGAAGTACCGCCTGCGCTGATCTGGTGCCACAAGTCCTAAGATAATCGTGGCTACAATCAATCTAAAATTCAGCATTGAAATCCTGTACTACTCTAACTCAATTTTTCCCTCAAAAAAAATGATCTCATCCAGGCCCATGACATCATAACAGGCGTCTGTCCTTGCGTCCACATCATAGATGACCCACTCTCTGTGGATCAGCAAATGAAGAATACACCACACATGCCTGTGGTCACATCTCAGTCAGAAGTGGAATGAGGACATCTCCATGTGCCATCTCACCAATGCCGCTATAATCCCTCTGGTGCCTAGATGGCCGGGTATTACATTAATGTAATGCATCAAATCACTCCTGCCTTTGGAGTAGTCAGTGTAAAGGGGACTCGATTCAATGTACTCAAAATCAAGGACCTCGGTGGCTCTGTGAGGGAATTCCAACCCTGTCCCTCCTACATCAAGAAAGGGACTGCGGTCAAAGTTTCCATAAAAAATTAGATCCTTGTTTAGCATTTGTGTGACCAAAACACAAATGTGTTGTATCGCTTGCATATAATACACCGCTTGAAAATTCCAAATCCACGCCTGAGACACAATAAGTCCCAAACTCACCATATTAGTTTGACTCAGATGCTTGTTTAACCCTAAACTCTAAATTCGTAAAACCCGTGACCATAGTGCACTGCATATGCATGCATTGGTTTCAACTCTAAACTCTAAACTCTGACTGCTGAGCCTTAAACTTAGTAGTGGTAACACCTCCTTATCGTACCAACACTGACATTTCAAGTTTTTCAACGGCGCCAAACAATGCCAGTTCACTTGTTTGACCTTTGGACCTTAATAAATGTACATGAAAGATGAAAAAATGAGTCAGGTAAGGGTCACAAACTGCTAATCTTGTGCTTGGTAGTTGTTGGTACACTCACATTCAATTTGGAATAGCCATGGAAGCTAATAATACATTGCAACTATCTCGACTGCGACTTAGAGCCCAAAAGAAACTCTAAAGGCTAGCTCTGTAAATGAATTGAAGTGTAAATCCCTTTATGCAATAATTTAAGCTTCTTGAAAAAACTAGGCCTTTGACCCCATTTAGCTATCAGAAACTGTGGTTTTGGACCCCCATCTCTCAAGCACCCAACCGAGGGCTATTTCTCGCGATCATTTTCATGTTTTTTGTGCTAGTTTTTGCATCCTAGGACCTTTTGGGAATTCCATTAGGCACCTTTGTCTTCGCGGATATCACCCAAAAATCTAGATTTTCATCCGATTCTCAGTAAGCAGATGCCAAAATAATTCGCTCAATTAGGGTGGTAGTAAAGTACTTTAAAATTGATTCTCTTTGATTCGGTAGTAGCTTTTATTCTTTGAACCAACACAAATGTACATTGCTTCCAGGTTGAGGTGGGCAAAAAAATGTAGACATGTAAAATATACATGCATCTAATCCTGATTTTACTAACACCGTTTCATCCTAAATCATCTCCTTTGTTAATCATTTAATTAGATATCCCTTATTTGATTAAATTCATCTCATTTCATCTCTTAATTAAATAAATCAATTTTATCTAATTAAGTCATTATCTTCTATTAATTGAATAAATCAATTTTATTTAATTAATCCTATAGTCCCTCTTTAATTAAATAATTCATTTTATTTAATTAAATCTCAAAAGTCATTCTATTAAATTATATAAATTAATCTTTATTTGATTTGATCTAACATCATCCCTCTTTAATTAAATAAATCAAAATCTTTATTTAATTAAGTCTAAATCAAATCATTTTCCTCTCATTTTGATTTAAATTAATCTAAAAGTCTAAGTCAAAATGGTTGAATCAACTAATCTCCTTCTTAATTAATCAAATCTTGATTAATCTTAATCTAATCCATCAAATCCTCTAGCTTTTGCATCTTGCTCATGAAAGTCATTTTAATTGATTTATTAAATCACTATTTACTTTCAAAAAGGCATCAAAAAGGGAAATTCTCCAAGTTTGAAAAATCCCTCCAAAAGGGTTTGTACATCTAACAAGGTATTTAAGTTTCTTGCATGTCCTTTTCCTCGAGTCAAGTGGAATTAACTTCATTTTCTTCTCCCTCCAACTTGTCATTTCATCCATTTTTGAAATTCCACCTAATATCATTTATGTGCACAATGACCAAAATGTGCTCCACCTTTGTCCACTCACACGTTGACAACTGGCTTCATACTATTGGTTGGTCTTTTGTCCCACATTCATCCTTTTTGCCTCATCCTCCATCATTCTCATCTATAAATAAGAGGTTCTTATTTGGATTTTGGATCCACAACTTCAATGTTAAAACTATTTCTTTGGAGATTCTTGAATCCTTAGTCTTAATCCATTGTCTCAAGCAATCCATTTTCACACTCTCATACAGGGTTATGCAGGAATTTCACCAAGGAAGCATCAAATCTTCATCAAATCATCATTCAAGCTTACAAGGGATTGGGAAAGGGCCATTTTCCACATCAAAAGGGCACCAATTCTCCCATGGGATTGAGAGCTCTGTTCTTGCAGTTTCAGCTCAGGATCTTGGAAAGATTCTTTTATTTTGTGTTCCCCTTCTATCTCATTTCCTTTGCCTTGTGCTTTCAAAACGAATTCCATGGGGAATGATGTTTCTAACTTGCATTTGGGATTAATTTTGTGTTTGTTCTTTGTGCCTTTGCAGGTCTAGGATCACCATTCACACTGGCTTACTAGGGTATGGACCTTGGAACATCTTCTACAATATTGACATCCTCATTTGATACATTTTGATTTAACTCAATGACAATCACACCTTGACCTTCTGGTGGCAATGAGGTATTATGAATTCCTTCTTCATTAATATTTGGTGGAAGAGTTGATGATGTAGCTCCATCTTGATCTGATGGATCCAATTCAAAATTAAGATTGTATGGCACCTCTACGTTTTGGGCATTTTAATAGCCTCCTAGTGTCTTCACTACCTTGAGCATTAGGAGTATTACCCTTGCTACTCGACATATTGATCTCTTACTTCAAATAAAAGATGGAAAAAATGTCTTCTTGTTTAAGAAGGTCAGAGAATATAGATCCTATTCCCTACTCAATATCATCTTTAAGACTGAAGCAAGAATAGAAAAGAGATAAAAAAATCTTATTATTATAACTAATAACACTATGAAGAAATGATCACTCACCTTTAAGTGTACGTTTTTGGATTTCACTAACTTCTGAATCGAGAAGTAGAACCTTAGAATTGAACAAAATGTGTAAGGATAAATGATAGTTTCAATTATATTTATATCAATTCATATTTGGCGAATTCCGTAGGATTTTTAAATTGTATATTAAAAATTTGGTGACTCTCGCGTGCTTATACAACAATGCATTGTAATTTTCAAGGAAAAATGTGTCCTCAAATGGAATTATTTTTTAAAGTTATTGGCGAAATAGGTCCTCATAAGCAACTATTTATAAATTTTAATTGGTGAAGTGGGTCTTCACACACAACTATTTGTAAATTTTAATTGGTGAAATGGATCCTGATACAATGTTGTTTTAATAGTATTGGCGAATATGTAGGTGTTTTATTACATGCTTCTGGGATTCCAGGTGAAAATATTAGCCAGTCCATTTGAAATGCGTAGTTTGTTATAGAAAATTTGTTGCTTAAATATGCCTCATAAAATAAATCATTTTTGAATGGACATGCATTGGATCGATAATTCATAAAATTCGGGTGATTTAGACATCCTACTGGGTGCGATTAATTCGTCAATTTTGACTTGGCCAATTTCTCGAATTCGTCAATTGACAAAGATTCTCCACTAAAGTTTTCCCTGTAAACAAGTATAAATACAAGGTTATTTCACTCATTTTCTCCCAACAACTTAAGTATTCATGCATTATAGAAAATTGGTGATTACAAGAGTTTACAAGAGTATTTAAGAGCTGATTATCAAGTGTTTTAGAGCATCATTCAAGTATCAAGCATCATGTCAAAGTCATTATACATCATTTTTTTTTGAGCTAATATTTGTGATGCAGGGTTTTATGATTCAAGCAAGCATTCAATTCAAGATCTTCAACATTCAAGCAAGAGCCAAGATCCACATTCATGTAAGCCATTTCATACATGTTTGCAACATCTTATTCAATGGTTTGGTGAGTTTCAACATTACATATTTTTTCATTCATCATTCCTCCTTTCTATTTCATTCCATTTCAAGGTTTGATTACCAAAACAAGATTTGACCAAGGAAAACCCCTTTCCACTAACAAAACAACATTTTCCCCTCTTTAGTATGTGATTTGTATATCTAGGTTGATGATACATTGTAGAGAAATATTGGAAGAATTTTCCAAGTTTGCAAAGTTGTCAAAGTTGTCACCTTGTGTACAAGATCACTAAAAGAAATCTACAAAGCAAAATTTAGCAGTTTAGATCCAGAAATCAGGTTAAGAAGAGAAAAGATAGAAGAGAAGATTAAGATCTTAACCCTCTAAAAAATTTGAGCAGGACTGATACTCCACTTCTGGTGTATGAGTCCCACTATAGTGATTTTTCCAAATTTCAAGAGTTCTAGGCTTGTCATTGCCAGATTTCTATTTCTACCTAGGAACCCTAATTCGAGACTAAATCACCTAGCATGATGTATGAGTCCCAATGTACATTAAGTTTAGCATGTTCAACATTTCAGACCTTGTTTTGAGCTCCTACAAGTTTTTAGGTGCACCTCTCTACTTTTCCAGTTTTCTATTTTGTTTTGCATTCATTTCTAGGTCATTTACTTAAGTTTTGCACAACATTAGGTTTTGATATTAGGTTTTGCATTTCACTTGTCTTTACAAGCCCTAGCTTGGTGGTGAACCCCCTTTTAATCTTTAATCATACCCTAGGACACCCTATTTCAAATCTCTTTCCCTCATTCTATTCTTGGATTGAGATATCTAAGGTATCCTTGAATGAAACTTGAGTGAAATAGGTTCCTACCCCTTGTGTTCCATCTCCTAAAATATAGAAAACCCTATTTCCTTTGTTTCACCACTCAACAACAATCTTGATGTACCTCTTTAATTTCTTTATAAATTATATGTAGTGCTTATTTTAAGCAACATGTGAATTATTTTGACTTAAATAATAGATAGTTCCAAGTTAAATTAGTGATTAGATAAGTGTACGTAGTACTAATTTAAAAAACGTATTACTTCTCATGAATAATAACATATACTTGAAAACCCTCCTCTTGAGGGAGAAAAACCTAGCAACAAAGATCTCTCTTTTCTATATAAAGTAATGGCAATAAATCTCTTTACAATGAGGCCAATACAAGGCCAATATCCAGCATCAACTCTAGATGCAATAACAGATGATAATCTGCTCTTCCTTGTAATCTAAATCCACACTTAGAGAAATTCGCAATCTGCTCTTGAAGGTATTCGCACTTGAATGAAGGAATAAATCAAACTTGCTTGATAATTGGTCTGAATATGAATAATTGATTATGTAGCCAACAGCGATCTCTTTATATAGCCATCTATAGTAATATCTCCAAAGGATGTGACCTTTCATGTTGCAATGTCGGCCTCATGCAAAGACGTCTCTTTTAAAAAAATCGTGCCAATTAAAAGAAGTCGGCTAATTAAATAAATCGCGCCCCTTGAAGAATAAATGATATTTGACAAATAATGAATCATCATTTAATGTTTATCTTTCATTAGCAAATCGATATGACTCTTAATTCGTGCCTTTATGAGATCTTATAAATCAGATAATCAATCGCTAGAAGTTGCATCGAAGCTGCTTGAACATTAACACTCCCTCTCAACTGAGGAGCACACTTCCAACTGCTCAAGACATATCACCTCATCATGATGTCAAATATTGCCTCAATGCAATATCAACCATAATGGCTACAACCATGCTATGGTGAACAAGGGAATATCACCTCAACGTGATATTGGATATCGCCTCAACACGATATCTACCATAATGGCTACAACCATACTATGGTAAAAGATATATATCACCTCAACGTGATATTAGATATCGCCTCAACACGATATCTACCATAATGGCTACAACCATACTATGGTAAAAGATAGATATCACCTCAACGTGATATTGGATACCGCCTCAACACGATATCTACCATAATGGCTACAACCATACTATGGTAAAAGATAGAAAGGCCCACTGATACTGAGACTCTTTCTCAGTTAAGGCTGGATTTTCCACCATACCAAGCTTATCTCGAAAGTATACAAAATTTATCCTAGAGAGAGGCTTGGTGAGAATATCTGCCGTCTGCTCATCAGTGCTGATGTAATTTCCTCTGAATCAGAGTAGTTTCTAGTACCATATCTCCTATATAGTGGTACTTGATTCCTTAACATGCTTCTATCTCGGCCATGAAACACAGGATTGACAGAAAGATTCACGCAACTCTGATTATCACAATGGATGATGGTAGGCTCCATTGATTGTCCAAACAATCCTGAAAGGAGCTTACAAAGCCACACTACTTCCCGAGTTGCCATACAAGCTGCAATGTACTTGGCCTCGGCTGTACTCAATGCTACAAATGACTGCTTCCTGCTACACTAGGAAATCATAGTAACCTTAAACTGGCTAAATAAATCCGTAGGTGCTTCTCCGACCAGGATACACCCCTCAGCCTAATCAGACCAGAAACCATAAATTCCCAAGTCTACATCTAAAGTATAATTCTAACCTATATCCAACTGTGCTACGCAAGTATCTCAGGATATGTTTAGCTGCAACAAGATGTATCTGTCTCGGATCACACATAGACTGGCTAAGTGCACTCACTGCATAGCGAATATTAGGTCTAGTGTTAACTAGATACATTAGAGACCCAATCAACTGTCTATACAATGTAGGATCCACCAAGTTTGAATTTGCTGCAGCCTCCTTCAACTTATGTAGGTTGGTTTCCATGGGTGTGGACATGGGTTTGCAATCCATCATGCCAAATCTCTTCAGTATATCAATGGTGTATTTTCCTTGACTTAGAATCATCTCATCTGGCTTCTGCCAGACTTCTAAACCAAGGAAGTAATGCATGAGCCCAAGGTCCTTCATCTCAAATTCTGAAGTCAACTCCATCTTGCACTTGAGAATCAGGTGATCTTCTCCAGTAAGAATCAAATCATCAACATATAAAACCAATATTAATGTATCACCATTGATTACCTTGAAATAGAGATTTGAATCAGCATCATTTTTCAAGAAGCCCAAACTAGATAGGTACCAATCAATCCTTTCGTACCAAGCACAAGGAGCATGCTTAAGACCATACAAGGCCTTCTTCAACTTACACACATGTGACTCCTTCTCATGAACTTCAAAACCATCAGGTTGCTCAATGTAAACTTCTTCCTCAATTAAGCCATTGAGAAATGCTGTCTTCACATCCATCTGATGAATCTTCCATCCTTTCGATGCAGCAATGGCAATGATGGTTCTGACAGAAGTGTAACGGGCAACAGGAGCAAATGTTTCTTCGTAATCAACTCCCTCTTTCTGAGAAAACCCTCGAGCTACAAATCTTGCCTTGTACTTCTCAATGCTCCCATCTGCAGCATGCTTGATTTTGAAGAGCCATTTCGAAGATACCACTGATTTGCTCTTAGGTCTAGGAACAATGTCCCAAACATCATTCTTCAGAATTGATTGATACTCCTCTGCCATTGCATCTCTCCAAACCTGAAGACTGAATGCTTCTTCAACACATGAAGGCTCTGAATCAATGATCTGACTCATCAAGGCAACATAATTGAAGAACTTATGAGGCCTTTTACTTTCTCTGAATGTGCCTCTAGGAGCTGCAAAGCTTTCTGCCTCTTGCATAGTGCGCCTAGCCCATAGAGGTCTCTTTCTTCCAATGACAATGTTAGTAGGCCCATCAGTAGGCTCCAAGGGTTCAATAGGATCAGCATCTTCTTTTGGTTCAACAGTCTCCCTCTGAAACTCAGGAGTATGGTCAACTTCCATATCCTGAGGAGGCTCTTCGTTACTGATCTCCATGTGAGTGCCCTTGGATCTCCTAAATGCAATGTCTTCCTCAAAAGTAACATCCCTACTGATCTCGATTAACTTTTGTCCTAGAATGTAAATTCTGTAGGCTTTAGATGTCTCGCTGTAGCCCACAAAGATGCCCTTCTTGCCAGAAGGCTCCAACTTAGTTCTCTTCTCCTTCGGAACATGAATATAAACAGGACATCCAAAGATTCTTAAGTGATTGACTTCAGGCTTCTTCCCTGTGAAGGCTTCTTCCGGAGTTATATTCTCCAAGACCTTGTGAGGACTTCTGTTCTGCACATATACAGCTGTCCTGGAGGCTTCTGCCCATAAGAAAGTCTGCAAATCTTGATCATGAATCATGGCCTTTGCTGCTTCCATGATTGTCCTGTTCTTTCTTTCTGCAACACCATTCTGCTGAGGATTATAGGGAACACAAAACTCCCTCTTAATCCCTGCATCCGTACAAAAGTCTAGAAAACTACCAGAGGTGTATTCACCACCATTGTCAGATCTAAGGACCTTAATTCTTTTACTAGAAAGGTTTTCTACTAAGGCTTTAAACTCCTTAAATCTAGCTAATACTTCCTCAGACTCTTTAGACCTCAAGAAATAAATCCAAGTTTTCCTAGATTGATCATCAATAAAGAGTACATAATACAAAAATCCGCTTGAAGACGGAACAGACATAGGACCACATAAATCTGAATGGATGAGATCTAAAATACTCTTAGATCTATTTTCACTACTATGAAAAGTGGCTTTTACATTCTTACCTAGAGCGCATCCTTTGCAAGTGCCTTCATGCTCCTTGTTGAACTTAGGTAGACCTGTCACCATCTTCTCCATAATAGGCAAGGCACGGAAGTGTAGATGCGCCAATCTTCAATGCCAAAGATCACATAGAGAAGAAGTATCATGAACCAAGGCTTGTAGAGGACGAGTGCAAACCCTATAAAGACTTTCATGTCTAACTCCAATAGCTTGAGCATCCTTGAAGCTAGAGTTTTCCATCCATACAAGAACTTTGCCTTTTGAGAAGGCAATTTGATATCCTTTATCTTCTAGGGCTGAAATAGAGATGAGATTGCGCTTGATCCCCGGAACATAAAGAACATTGCTCAACTGAAGTGTGATGCCTGAATCCAAATGGAGAGTAGAGGTCCCAATCCCTTTCACGGTGTAGCTAGCATCATCTCCAATGATAACTTGTTCCAAAGAGTCTTTCTTCACCAAGCTTGATAAGTGCTCCTTGAACCCGGTGATGTGACGAGAAGCACCACTGTCGATCAACCATGTGTTGGTGTCGGTGGCAACATTGCTTGACAAGGCTGAGCAAAACAAATATTCATCCTTCTGAGGAGAAACATTCTCTACATCTGCAACAGAGGCTTGATGCTTAGGTCTGTCAGGGCAATGTTTAGCAAAATGACCAAACTTGTCACACCTAAAGCATTGAATTTTAGACAAATCTCGCTTCTTGGGATGGGAAGCATCATCATTTCCTTTATCATGATTCCTCTTGAAGTGTCCCTTCTTTCCACCTTTTCCTTTCTTCTTCGAAGCTTGGGCTGCAAGAACATGGATTTCTTGATTAGAAGAACTTGGGCCAACACCTCTAGCCATCAACCTTGATTCCTCTTGGATGCAATCGGCCCTCAAACGATCAAACTTTGGAAGTTTAGACCTTGCACTAATTCCTTGAATATAGGACTCCCAAGATAATGGCAAGTCATTGAGTGAAAGCATTGTCAAATCTTTATCTTCAACCATATGGCCAATTGTGGAGAGCTGATCTCTCAATTCTGCAATCCTCATGAAGTAGGCGATCACGGTCTCTCCTTTCTACATCTTCACATGATGAAGTTGTTGCTTCAGCGCAAGAGCCCGGCTGGTGTTGTTGATTTCATACATTTCTTCCAAAGTTTTGAACATCTCCCTAGCGGTCTTCAACTTGGAAACAATAGGGACGATGTGGTCCTTCACGGAGTCAACTAGCAACTTCTTTGCTTTGATATCTTTCTTCCTCCATTGCAGCTTCTCTTCTTCCTCTTCAGGTTCGGGAACCTTGGACTCCGCAAATTCAACCAAATCATTCTCCTCTAATGTAAGCATGATTCGGAATCTCCAAGAGGTGTAGTTAGAGGCTCCATCGAGTCTATCCTCGATCTTCAATCCGTTCACCATATTGAAAGTTGTGAAGATAGATAAGAACCTTCAACAAAGAATAGAATAAGCTATGAAAGCACAAATCTAACCACGATCTTCTTCACACCCGCTCTGATACCATGTTAAATTTAGTGATCAGATAAGTGCACAGAAAATTAATTCAAAATTAGACACAGAAACACAGCATATACCCTGGGAAAACCCTCCTCTTGAGGGAGAAAAAACCCAGCAACAAAGATCTCTCTTTTATATATATAAGTAAAGGCAGTAATTCTCTTTACAATGAGGCCAATACAAGGCCAATATCCAACATCAACTCAAGATGCAATAACAGAAGATACACTGTTCTTCCTTGTAACCTTAATCTGCACTTTAGAGAAATTCGCAATCAGCCTTTAGCTGAATTTGCACTTAAATGAAAACCAACTTTCTTGAAATCGTATATGATATGAATAATAAAATGAAGTAGCTACAATAAATCCATCTTTATATAGCCTTCATATATAGTAATATCTCCAATGGATGTGGACCTTCAGATGCAATGTCACCCTCTGCTAAAAGACGCCTCTTTTAGAAGAATCTACAATTAAAAGAAGTCGGGTCGATTAAATAAATCGCGGCCCCTTGAAGAATAAATGATAGCTCTTGGACAAATAATAATGAATCATCATTTAAAAGTTTATCTCTTTCATTAGAAAATTGAAATGGACTCTTTAATTTGTGTCTTAAGAGATCTTGTTCAGGATAATCATTATCTAATTTCTTCAAGGATATCACTTCTGAAGTTGCATCGGGTTGAACATTAACACCAAGGAGTAGGTAGAGGAATGCCTGAAGATAGACCTAGGGAAATGAAAAAATTTCAAGGTCTATATATTTCCCCTCCTATTGATCCCCCACATTCAATAGTAGACCCATACATTATCGTAGATGAAACAATGTGTAAGGAAAGCTTAGGTGCAAAACAAAATCTCCTAACGCCAAAACCTCAGGGAAGAATGCAGATATGACTTTAAATTTTGTAATTACAGTTCAATAAGATACACTTGAAAAGAATAAGAGAAAAGAGAAATGAACACATACACAATTGGACACCAAATTTACGTGGGAAAACCCTTACGGGAGAAAAACCCACCACACCAAGAAAAGCCTTTTTGTATTACAGTAAGGAAAATTACATACAAAGATCAGACTTAACTTTCTGATGTCAATTTACAGCAGCAACATTCACTAATTAATCTTGTACAAAATAGTAATCTTAAAATGCTCTCATATGTTGGAAATAGGATGCCATTTAATTGCAAATCCTAAACATTAATTATTTCATGTATCTCCTAGATTCTTGGAATGTGTTCAACAACACTAAGATTAAGATGAGATTAATATTTGATGAAATAATCATGATTATTGACATTTGTAATTAATTCTAAATGTAAGAAGCATGTGAGGGCATCCATAGTGAATTCCTAAATAATAGGGACACATGGGACACTCACATGGTAAGGTGAAATTCACCTTGTGTCTAGTTAACTATACAGAGTAATAGTTAACACTAATGCATGTAAAGATCCTAGGAGTTAGGATTTGATGTTTGCATGTTTGAAGTTCAGCTTTAAGTTCACCATATCACTCTTAAGTTCAATTCAATTCACTACCAATTTAGCTTAGTTCAAAATCAATTTAGTTTAGTTTAGTTTAGTTCAAATTTTAGTTCACTTCAAATGGTTCAAGAGTCTTGCATGCAAGTGCATGTTGCATGCATGTTGGTTATTTTGAGTTGCATGTAGTTAGTACTAACTTGTAATGGCCTGGATAATGAATCCTTGAGTTGTAAGGGACAGATAACAAGGACCTCACTCCAGCTAATATGGGATGACCATTCTTTGTCCAATCACTTGGAGCCAACTTGGGTGCCTCCAAGATACTCTTCTTTGGAATTAACTCAATGCATGATAAGATATTTTTTTGAAGGCTCTCAAGTAAGTGGGACCCTCTTAAGGGTTTCTAAATTTGAGGAAGAGCTTTGTAATTATCACCAAAGGAAGGATGATTGTAGCCTTTAGCTCTGGGATGTCCAAAATGGACAGCTAATAATGTTCTGCTTTGGTTTCACAAGTAGAACCCACTCTGAGCCAATATGGCGACCTTTCGCTATTTGAGCTTATGCATTGTAATTATCACACCATTTGAGATTACAAGGTTGCATATTGTCTCTATATCTCATCTCAAGTTGAATAGAGATTTTATAATTGTTATTGCAGGTGTGAAGAAGATTGGTAAAGACAGAAGAAGCATTCTCAAGCAAGAATTAGAGCTATTGTAATTCAGAGTTTGAATAATAGAATAATTCTAGGTGGAGTTTTTTCTTGAAAGGGTTTCTCCATCACTCCAAGTATTAACTTTGTGTAACTCTTTGATATCCTCAGCTCAATTCTTCTATCACCCCCCTTCTACATTCTACAATAATAGTAAAATGGATTAATCAAGATAATCATCCACAAAAGAATATAAGTATGTAAATAAAAAAAAAGACTTAATTTCTTAGATCAACAATAAAGTTTTACAAAGCATTAAGCCAAGAAAACACCCCATTTTTTTCAACATCTATTATATATAATGAACCCACTCAGATCAATCTGTGTTCATTATCGAACAACCCATTCATTATCTCACACTTCTCTCATCATCAACCATTGCAGAGTGTAATCCATTCTACTCACGACTTGTTCATTTTCCACAATAGAATAGTCGCAATTGTTCAACTTCCAACGGTTCACATTCTGCTTCTCTCATTGGCTCAGAACACACCACATAGGACAAACATTTGGTCAAAATCTTTAACTAAATCGCATGTCAGTGAGACACTAGACCGTGTCTCCCTGATTGTTGGGGCAACAAATAGGAAGTTGGTCTAATCTAGTTGAAATTATTTTCAAAGTCATATTTGTGTTAGTGAATGGAGGAATAATGTCTTTAAAGCATGTACCAAAGGTTTATACCTCAAATCTAGAAGTGTATATGTCCTTTGTCCATCAAAGAGCAGCCCAAAGTGTGTCAAGGTGGAGCCTTGTTTCATATCTTGAGTCATTGTTAAGGATTGTGAAAGAAACTTATCATCAGTAGTTGAAAGGCCTCAGAGATGTCTTAAACCTATTGGAAAATTCTAAGGACAAGTGTCTATGGAAATTTTGAGTGGTCATATGGGGAATGGTCAAGAACCAATGAGACCTAGTGAACCAGTGGCGACTTGAATGGTATTTTAATACCTTAGATTGTTGTTTGGATTGCTTTGATTTCTCCTCTGCATCAAATTGGTATCAGATCCCAAAGATCTATGCAAGGTAGTTTTGGGAGTTTGTGTATTGTCTTTTTTTAAAGGTTGAAGGAAGAACTTGGATACCGAAATACTAGGCCAGGGGAAAAGAAGTGGGCCTAAGGTGAGGTATCACGAAGACAAGAAGAAGCATTGAGAAGAAGCAAGGTGAAAGAGACTTGATTACAAAAGGAGAATGGAAGTGTTGAGGAGAATAGTCCATGGAGACTTGTAGAGTAAGGAGTTACCAATCAAGAAACAAGAGATGAGAAGAGAAATGAGTGAGATGAAGAAGAAAGATGAGAAGGTAAAATAAATAAACATTCAACAAGAGATAACAGAGCTGAGGCAAGCCTTGGAACAAATGAAAAAAAATCAAGAAAGAATGAATCTTGAGATGCAACAGTGTCTTGAGAAAGCAAACCAAGAAAACGGTTGGCATTGGCCAATAAGAAAGAAGGTTCAATGGCCCATCAAGAAGATCAATTAGAAATGAAGAAGGAAAAAGATGACAACAACAAGAATGGATGAGTTGCAAGACATGTTGAAAGGAAGGGTGCTAGAAGCATTTGAAGAGACAAGCAAATCTTGTGTTTTTGAAACTAAGCCTTTGTGTGAGTATGTGTTTGCAAGTAATGATCTATGATGATAAATAAGGAAAGACCCAATCAAAACCAGGGATGTTCACTTGAAGAGGTTGAGGACGTGCATTCCAGTAAATTTTTTCAAAATGGAAACATGAGGAAAAATGAAATAAAGCACATGAGTTGACATAGTCTCAAGCAATGAAGAAGACAAATGAAGTAGGTCTTACAAAGGCAGAAAAACAAAGTTATGGTATGAATTTGTGTAATTCCTATGGAGTTGAAACCCTTGAGTATGAAGGCAAGATAGGATAAATTCCTTTGAGTAAGGGAATACTTAATTACATTCAATATTTTCTTGAGGTTATTAGATCTTATCAAATGAGGAAAGAGTTTGATATGTAGTTTATAACAACAAGCAAAGGCCTCAAGTATGGTATAAAATTACTTGTCTTACCTCATTGAGGAGAAGGTCAAGGAGAAAGGGAGAGAGTACAGTACATTGAGTATCAAGGCATGCAAGAACCCAAAGAAGAGGATGAAAAAGAAATGAAGACAACATATTTACAAATTAAGATGGTCACATATGAAGCACACATGGTGATAGGGGATGAACTTCAAGAAGACAAATGGATAATAATAGCGAGTTCACGTAAATGTGGCATCAGTGTAACCAAAAAATCTAGATCCATACATGACAGGAAATTCAAAGAGAAAAAGGAACCTAAGATCTGGTTTCAAAATGAAGACATGATGACCACACCTATTGTAGTCCTACACTCAAGTGGACTTGAGTTTTTCTTCCCCTTGGGAGTATGGTGTAGGGGCACCCTCATGCATATGAGATCATTTTTTGAGTATTTGTATTTTTTTGGTATGATTGATGTAATAAGTTCATTTAAGACCATTAAGTGTCATCTAGGACCATTTTTGGTGTTTTGGTGCAATTTAAGGAAAAGATGTAAAAGTTGCTCAAATATTGTCAATGTTGTCAATGTTATAATGACAACTTTTTCAAATGTTGTTAACAAGTTAGTTGTGGGAAGTTGGAAGTTGTAGGATGCTTATAATAGCATAGATACACCTTGTAAACATGACAAAAGGGTTGGAGAGAGCATTTTGGAGGAATAAGACACCAATTAGACACATTTTTATGCATTTTTTGTGTAATCTAACTACAATATTGCTGCTCCATTGCATGGTATGGACTAGTACAGATTGGCACGGTCCTAATATTTGTTTTTTTTATAGAGGGATGAACTAAATTTAATTTTTATTTGGTTTGGTTCCTTTTCATTAAGTATTTTGAAAGTTATTGCAAATTTACTAAAACTCACCTGAATCCATACCTAGGGTTATCTGTTTTGGGAAAAATGGCATAACTTTTGTTTCCACCATTATATATTTATAAAAGTTTGAGGAAAATTATATAACTATGTTATATACAACCTAATTTTAGTGATTGTATTCATTAGGTGATTTGTGAAAGTTATTAATGATAGTTGGTTGCATTTCACAATGAAAATTCTAAGTTTTCTTTCTTTTCTGTAACTTTCATCACATTGTACGATTTGATGCTCATTTATACAGATTGAAGGTTGTTTGAATCATGAAAATTATTTTCCTACCTTTAATTTTCACTTGGTTTGATGAAAATCCATTAAGTTTGGAAGGAGATATTGACATTTTAGTGTAATTTTCTCTAAACCCTACCTAGGGTTTGAGGAAGCACAAAAATTCTTTGCTCATGTTTCCTCCATGATCTAACTATGGAACTTGGTAGTTAGGTCTATCTTGATGTCCTATATTGTCTTGAAAGAGTTGGAGTTTTTATTTTTCATGTGTGGAGAGAAATTGGTGGATAGTCATTGCATTTTGATGTGTTTATAGTCAAGAGACCTTGTGTTGTTTCTTGCAAAGTTTTAGCATTGTAACATTGCATAGATTTTGGTGAAGGTTATGATAGATTTGAGATTGATGTTGATACCCTAGAACAACCATTGGGTTGATACTTCCTTCATGGATTGAGGTTTGATTCATTGTTTACACATGAAACATAGACTACCCCATTGAATGTTGCTACCTTTAAGTTTGACCATGCATTTGGAGATTACCAAAGCCTTGAAAGCTCAGTGATGTCATTTATATCATTATCCTATGTTTTCCAAGGGGTTTCCATGTTGTCCCACAAAATTGAGAGGTTTTCCACCTTTGAATATTGAGAGGAATATCCTAACTAAAGAAGTTTTCCCTGCCATGAGTTCCATTGAACCTTAAGAAGAGAGTGAGTCCATTGTTGTAAAATATGGTATCAATTGTCTAGTTTTTCCCGGCTCTACATCACTTATGCCTTTAAAGGCACCCCTCTAGGTGATGCAAGGTACTCAAATATCCTCCAAAGATTATAATTTTTTTCTTGTAAATCTTTAAAAAAAAAAAAAAAAAAACGTGATATATAATTATTTTTAATTCGTAGAAGACAACTTATAATATATTTTTTATTTATATAATATTATGCAAAGTATTCCAATTCTTATGGGGTAAAAGTACAAACTTGTGTCACACTTTTATAAACCAACAAAATAAAAAAATTAAATTTGATTGCATAAAAGTGGTCTTTATGTTTTGAATTTCAAAATGATGTAAACTAATGAAATGTAGAAATATTAATGAATTTTATACTTGTAATTTTTCAAAAAATTAAAAATTATTTTGATATTTTTTTATAAATTTACAAGCAAATTTTGAATTGTTGAAAATTTCAAGAAAAAGAGACATTGAGTTGACATCACAAAAAAAATGCATATTTTCCTCACAATAATGTTTCAAAGTCAAACTTTCCAAAATTTGATAGTTTTCATTTGACATCAACTTTTGTCTATTCTTTTTATCATTTTCAAAAAAAATAATTAACCCTTTTGGAGAGGGATTCTCCCTCTAGTGCACTATATATTTTTCAAAAATATTTCAATACTTTTTAGTTTTTTTTAATTTCTAACCAACCTCATTTTTTTATTATAACAACCTACTTGCAATATTTTAAAAACCATATCAAAAAAATTATATATTTGGATTCTCAACTCCGAGCTCTACAAAATGATATTTTTATTTTTATTTTTAAATTCATTATGACTTGAGAAATATTCAGTTCAAGTGGAAAGTTTCAAAAAAAATTGAAAAAGGATGAAGTGGCTACCAACAAGGATGCCACATAGGTGGTTTTGACTAAAACATTTCTGGTTGAAAAGATTTTGAGGTCAAAAAGGTTTTGGCTGAAACTTTACATTTAAACTGAGACACACTTGAAATTTTTGATTGTATAGTTTTGAGTGAAAGTGTTTCACTTTAGACTATATGTGCCACATATAGGCCATGTGGTTTTGGGTTAAACAGTTTTGCTTGAAATTTTTTAGAGTGAAACAATTTCACTTAGAACTATTTAGTTGGCTAAAAGTGTGACATGGGTTTGTGCTTTTACCCTATGGCCAACATGGGGAAAAACAAATATAACATGGGGTAAAGTGCTCCAAAATTGATGAATTGATGATCGATTTTTAGATTCTTAGGCTTTCTAGTCATGATGAAGGGTCAAATTTGACCTAAAATTCTTCAAAAATATGGATACCTTTCTAGCAACCACCTCCCAAATTAAACCCTTATATATTTGACCTTGAATGTGCAACTAGAGAAAAAAAGGGAAAATCTATTTTTTTCAAAAAAATTGACACAATGGTGAGCTCAAATTTTCTCCACCAATCTCCCAAATACACTTGCAATACAAAAACATATAAAAAACACATAGAATCTAGTATTTATATCACACCTTTCTAATTCTCCAAATCATACAAAGATGTAAGAAAAGAGCATACCCAATACTTCAAGAAAATATGATATTGATACTCTAAGATTTCCCAAATGTTGAGTAGCCAAGATAACTTACAAGATAAAAAAAATTCCACATAATAAATATGTGAATGAAAATTAGTATCATTAGTAACATACAACATGTATGAAAGGTCCTTGCATATGAAGGCAAGGATAAGGAGGTGCAATGGTAGGAGTGAAACTATGACTACCTCTCCAAAAGTGAAACACATGTAGGACTATATGGACAAGTGTAGGAACACTTTGTGAGTCCACATAATGTGATACAATTTTAAGTGATATGTCTCCCAATTGATTTTAATAGTATTGTGAATAGGACCCTCCTATATAGGATAAAACCTAACTAGTTTGGTAATGATTATTTTCCCACTAACATGTTGGAGTAGCCAAGATCACTTGCAAGATCAAAAAAATCCACAAAATGAATGCAAAAATGAAAATTATTATCATAAAAAAATATATCATTTAAAAAAGAGCCTTGTGTGGAAGGGCAAGGATAAGGAGGTGAGAAGGTAGGAGTGATACTCTAACTAGCCCTCTGAAATCTAAACACATGTAATACTCAATGGAAAAGTGTAGGGACACTTGGTAAGTCCACATGAGGTGAAAAATAGTGAGATGTGTCCCAAGTGAGGTTAAGAGTAGTGTGACTATGACCCTCCTAGATAGGATAAAATCTAACTAGTTTGGTAATGACTCTTTTCACACTAACACCAAAAGACTAACCACAATCACTCAAATTTATTTGATACCATGTACTATTCAACTATGGAGATAGCTACTTAGTATTTATAGACCTAATTGAAGCACAAATAACTCAAACAATAAATATGAAAAGAATAAATTGTATTCATATCAAAGAATGCAAATAGAATCTATAAAATATGTGAGAAAAATTTGGTTATATAGGCCAAGGTGAGACAAAGGACAACATAATATTATCACAAGTTTCTTAATCTTATGATATGAGATATAAGATGAAAATCTCTAAAAGTGTCTTAAGTAGAATTAAGTGATAAGGTGTGAAAATGGCCCAATAGTAGAACTAGTTAGGAAATAACCCTAATTCACTCTAACAATGACATCTACATATGAGAAGTGAATATGAATGACCATTTAACTTCCATATTTTAACTTCTAATGTGGTAAAAAGATAAATGTATTAGTTTAATGTTGGTTCTTTTAGCCATGAAGTTTAATTTGTAGAAGTAGAGGACACCCATGCTAATGAAATTATAGTATTCAACACCCATGCAATGAAATCATCCTCTTTAGACCCATAGATGCACCTATATGAGTGAAAATTTGATCCCTTGTGATTCACCATCATGCTACCCATTAACTGCCTCAAGATCTATGTATACAAGACAAAGTAGTCCTTGTAAAATCTACTAGAAAATGGTCCTAGAAAATGGCATGTTTTTTTTTGTATCTACACTCTTCAACTATCAAAATAAATTAGGGCATGGCCATCCACACCACTTTCTCCTTTGAATCCATGCCTTCTTATATAAATAATGATTTTTAGCACACTTGGATCTAATTTGGTTGATTAAGGGCCATATTAGCTCATTAATAGTATCTTGTGTGGTTTTCTCCTCTATTGTTGGAAACCACTTGCAAAATCATTCCCAAATTATGAACAATGTTATCTAGGCAATAAAAACACTTTTTGATAGTCACTACATCAAATATAAGGATGTAGCCTTATAAATGTGCAAAAGGGGTAGATGGGGTTGTAAAAAAGAAAATATAGGAGTTTTAGATTATTTGAGGTTGGGGGTTTGGAACAATTCATAGTAAATACTAGTTGAAAATTCAAAATATCAGGGATTAGGGGTTATGAGGAAGTAATGTTGATGGAGAGAATTATGAACAAACAATCCCAAAGAGACAAGATAGTGCTAGAATGTCATGGATTAGAGTTCAGAGATGACACATACCTAGTGCCACTTAAAAGAGGATCCTAAATCTCAAACTATAATAGAAAGAATAATAAAATTTATTATGTGCACAAGGAAGAGTACCAAGATAAAGGGATGGGAAAAATTTGGCTTCGATAATGTGTATAAAGGAATTGGTGGGGCTTATGAGTCAAGCATGGTAGGAAATGAATACTTACGTAGAAGGAAGACTATAAATTTTATTTTGATAAAGAACTTAGTAAAAAACATCTATTCAAGAGTTAGGAGTTGGGGCAAGTCAATGTGAGATACTTGGATAAGGGATGGTCTAGAGCTTTCGTCTAAAAGATAGATAAATTTTAATAGCAAAGAACCAATAGATTGAGGCATCAAGGAAGACATGGAAGGGTACTCGAGGAAAGGTAACTATGATAGTTTGGCAAGGAAAGAACGAAAAACATGATAGGATAAGGATGTCTAAAAGGTCAGTGCAAATGAAATACTTAGATGTTTTAGTACAAAATTTTAGTAATTAGAGCTTAGGGATGCCAAGGAAATGGTATCAAGGGAAGCACAAGTCTAAAACTCCAATGCTTAATATTTTTAAAGGCATTAATCTAGGGTTTTGGAGCATGGATAGATCATATTTCAACATGGGATATTTTTATGGTCCAATAGTTCTACTTGGAGAATTTTCACAAGGCTAGAGATGAGGATGTCAAGATTGGGTGGAAAGGTATGTGGAGATGGGTTGGATTGCTTACTGGGATGGATAACTTTGAAATTCTAAAACCCTCACAACTTTCAAAAACCTAAGAAAATTACCTAAACATGCCACCTACTAAAAACTTTTTGGATTCTTTGTAAACTTTAACATATAATGAGCATATGGGGGATGCCATAGGGAAGTAGTCGGAAAAATTTTGACTTGTGGAAAAAGTTCCACTTATACTATATCAGATTAGTTATAAAAAGTAGCCTAACACAAAGAAACTACAATAAGGGGGAAGGGAAAATAAAGCATGAATAATAATTTGTAAGGCATACAAAGATAGCCTCTAACACAGTGTTTACCACATTTTAAATTGCAAGAGAGCCTTGTGACCTTACCCAAGCAACTAGATAAATTATAAATGAAATTCTATAAATACACAAATATAATATGTATCCAAGGGATGACCATTCTATTATCTTATGCCATTTTAGAGAATCAACTCATGCAAGTCTAGTCTAAAAGTGTACAAAACATATTCTATAAAACATAATAAGGTATTCAACTAAAGTTGTCAATGTTATTGAATGTCTCTATAAAAAATTGTAATGATTTAGGGGAGTCTTTGAACCTAGTTATGGGTTTTATATTTCCATATTTGTTAGTATTAATGTCATAGAATTTAGACGAACATGTGATAGAATTATAATGCATTACAAGCATTTATAAATGTCTTCTCTTATTTTATGTCGGATTTTGTAGCTTTTTGATGGATTATTAAGCATCTTTGGTTGTAGAAAAAATTGTCCCTTACTTGTGTGTGCATGGAAGTCTATATCCATGTATGGTTTGTAGGTGTATCATTTTGTTCCTTATAGGCTGACTATTGTTGGCATAACAACTAACACCTCTAGAGTGCAAGTTGGTACAGACAGCTATGCACACTACGTGATGAGTGCTCTTCAAATTAGGAGGGGAAGCTCCCTCGTTGTGCGGACAAAATGCTTGAAAAAGTAAACTAAACTAATTCCTATCTTTTTGTCTCAGCTGAAAGAGGCACAAGGTTTGCAGAAACTTTGAACGTTGCAGCCAAGGATTTTCTAGTTTCGCAGGTCTTAACTACAACTCAAAACTAATTAACTTAAACTATCCAATCCCCTCAAGAAATCAAAGCATGAGGAAACGAGCGGGAATGATCTTACACGATAAACTGGGTACAGATTCACAATGTGAAGGCAAGGTGGGCACAACTATTTGCTTGTCTGAATAGGTTTATTATCACACACATCATACGATAAGCTTTAAGTACAGATTCTCAACGTGAAGGCAAGGTGGGCACAACTATTTGCTCAATCTAAATAGGCTTATTAGAAACACAACACCAAGGATAGCCAACTAGGATAGTAAATTGCATAGATGAAACACGCAGACAATTTACGATCGAACTAGCCACTATATCTAACTAAGATAAGCATTCACCATAATAACTGCATGAAACCCGAGTGGCATAACAATTCATCATCATAATAAATACTCACGAACAGATACAGAATAAGCAATATTACAGGCAAGGTGGGCTCAGCACATATTACTCTCTCGTGCAAAAGTTATTTACAAATGAGCAGAAAGCTCTTATTTATAGACATCGAAAGGTGTAGGGAACCCTAAAATCACCTTGAGTCAACTACAGTCTTGCAATGCATGTAAGATTTATTGCTAAACCCTA
>VDFB02117309.1:0-20014 GCA_007258455.2 Sequoia sempervirens
TGAGAATCTTTAGTACATTCTTGTTAGATTGTAAGAGTTCAAAGTTTTCATGCAATAAATGAGTTAGTTCAATACCATGATTTGTTGATTAAGTAGTAAGTGTTTGAAATTTGTTGTGGAAGCAACAACTACAAGGGCCACTTGAGGTACCACTATCCCTTCTATTTCCTGTTATTAGATTAATTCATGAATTATTGAGTTTAGTTAAGATAGTTTCTAGCTACACGCATGTGGAATTCATGAATGTGATTATGTAATTGAATTGGATTTTGTAGCTTAATGTTAGTTCATACTCCAAAAGTAATTAGTTACAGTTCAGATTTAGTAGTTAGCAATTACATACTTAAGTGATAAGTACCCGTAGCATAAGTAACAACTAAATTTATTTCCTCTATTTTGCAAATTAGTGTTTCATTTCCTTTTCTAGCTTTTACAACTTTTTGTACATGTGTAAACACCTATACTCCATTGATATAGGGTGTGTTTAGAATCCATGAATATGTATATAGTGCCAACACTGTCAAAAGCTTATGAGCCCCTAGTTGATAATTAAGTGAATCCTCTCATAGAAGATGAACTATTTAGTTAGGAATTCACCCTCTAGATTATGTGTCACCCTATAGCACCAAGTTAATCAGAAATTAAAGAGGCCCTACATTGACCGTGAACCTATAGAAGGTATGTTAGTAGTTTGATTTTTGATCTTGGACAAACAATACCAAGCTACACAAAAAGATGATTAGATGCAAAAAAATTGATCAAAAGAAGACAAATGTTAACCCAAAGGGGGTTTGGACACCCACCCCAATGATAGGGGGTGTGGGGGAACAAACATGATCCCCCGCGTAAGGGCTTCAAGAGCGAAGCCCCCAAAGATTTTTTTTTGGAAAGGAAAGTGATAAAGCGATGTAAAATATTCACTCGAAATTGATGTCTTTATACCTTATGATTTTGTTGATGTTCTAAGAGGAATCGCCCAAGAACAAAGAAGATCCACCTTTGAAGGATTAGTGGAGTCACCTATGAAGGTGTAGATCTACCTCTGAAGGATTAACAGAGCCTCCTATGAAGGTGCAAATTTTCCTTTGAAGGATTAGCGGAGCCACCTATGAAGGTGTAGATCCATCTCTAAAGGATTAGTGGAGTTTCCTATGAAGATAGAGATCCACCTCTGAAGGATTAGTAGAGCCACCTATGAAGGCACATATTTGCCTCTAAAGGTTTAGTGGAGCCACCTATGGAGATTCAGGTCTACCTATGTAGTGATGTATCCACCTTTGAAGAATCAACTCTACCTCTGAAAGTTCATAAGGAATTGAAGCACATCCACCCTTGAAGAAGATGTAGTCATCCTTGAAGTAGGTGTATCCGCCTATGCAGCGAATCTACCTCTAAAGCTAAAACTTGCAAGTACTAAAAAATGAAAAATTGTAAAAACAAATTAATAGACCCATGATGTGGGTCCCACCGGGAATGCCAAAAATGTGTAGTGGAAAATGTATTCAAAATGATAGGAAATACAAAGAAAACACAACAGAATACACAAATCAAGCAACACTCAAGATTAGGCTAAGAAAGCTCAAACTAGCATATAATAAGATGTCGAGCCTCCTATTGAGTAGATTTACCCAAGATGTTTGATTTGGATGTGTGCTCACAAAATTTTGGTGGCATAACGATGCTCCAAGGAAAATGAGTGAGATAGATAGATGGATGGAATGGCTAAGGGTTGGATATATAGGATTGTGGGAAAATGGATGGAGGGTTAGGATTTGATCTTGGGATCAAGGGTTGAGATGAGAGGTGATATCTCAACTCACGAGATTGTGCCATGTGGCACAATGAGATGAGTTGAGATGGATAAGGGTATTATGATGGGACAAGAACCATGTGACATGGTACCAAGCCGATGCGCTCGATGTGATGTGGGGGTTGACTCGCTTAATCAAGGATTAAGTGTGTGCACATGCTTAATGGTTAGATTAGGTGGGGATTAGGATTAGGATTAGTGATTAATAAAAAGTGATAGAGGATGTGACATTTGGAGAGAGAAAAATAAGAATTAATAAATAAATAAATAAGATTTAATTAATAAAAATAAGATTTAATTTTTATTTGGAGGAAAAGGGATTTGGGGATTAAATTAAATAAATAAGGGTATTTATTCAATTTAATGGATAAATCAAATAGGGGTAAATAATTAAAGGTAATTATTTACTTTAGGCTAGGATGTAGGAAAATGGAGGAAATAGATTATGATGAAGGAATAATGGGTAATTGAATATTAATTAAATAATTTTGGTATTATTTAATTAATGTAGAGGATATGAAATTGGTCAAATTAGGGGTAAATTGACTAAATGAAAGTGGTCATTTTTAAGCATCTACAATTAGTGTGAATAGGTTTTTTACCTAACTAGTTCACCTAGTAGGTCATGTTTACATGTTAAGTTTACTTAGGTCCTATGAATATTTCTAGAAGTCTTAGTTGGCATTAGATCTTATCTTATTTCATGTCATTTACTTCTTGTGTCCTAGGTCATTTAATATTACTTGTCTCGTGGCACAAGACTAAGACACTTGTCACGATCTTGTCTAATCATATGTCTCACCTTTGTTATATAACGAAGGGGTTAAAACAAGGGCATATGTAATTGGGAATCAATCCAATTGTAATCTATTATTTGCATCCTTTGATAGAATAACATTATTCTTTCATAGTTGATATCTCTTGTACTTTTATTAAAGTTCCTAGATCTTGGGTGGCTAAAATATTTAGCCAAAGATTATATGGTGTAGAGTATTCTATACCAACTCATACATATTTTAGGCATGAAAAAAAGACAAAAGGTGGCCCTCTATTGACTTCGGAATGGAACCACTCCCGAGTGGTAGATTTGAGTAGCAAGATGACCTCGTCACTAGAGGTTGAGCACAGTTGGAACATTTCTAGATTTGACAACAAGGGGTGGCAATCATAGGCAAAGCAATAATGATGGCTCTCACATGTTGCTTGCTATAAGTTTAGCCCCTCTAGGTAAGAAAAATTGACTACATTAACTTCCTATGACTGAGAGATAAAATAATTGTGTTGATTTAAAAACATAGATTTTTTAATTAATAAAGCTTTAAACTTTTTATCGATGTTGATGACAATTATACCTTCATTGAAACCTAAAATTGTACCTTTCTAAATGCTCATGCTAGAAATGATGCAATCCTGAATGTGACTACACCTGATAAATGTATCTAGAATTCATAAATAACATGCTGACACATTCTAACAGGTGCATTAGATTTGTACTGTATGGATTCTATATTATACATGACTTTTTTGTAGATTTTCTCAAACACTAAAAATGATAATTTTTTACTCGAAAGTATATAGTGCTGTATATGAAAATAAAGATTTTTTGGGCTTTTTAGACTCAATGTCGAGGTTCGTTTGTCCTAGAAATGCACCCAACAAAAGCTCTTGCCTAAATCATTCGTTGATTTGAGAAGGTATTTGCATATATGAAGCTCTAATACTATGCAAGAGTCACACAAAGACTCAAGCTCCTAGGGTCACTTGCAAAACTAAATATATTCCTCCATAAGAGAGTAGCAAGAGAATGAATTGCTTGATTATTGATGCAAAAAAGATACAATGATCAGATGAATTAATAATACACAATGTACAAGAGATGCATTACTTATATAGGTAAGATAATAGGATCTAGGAAATCACAAGATTATGACATGTGTCACTATCATATGACACGAGACAAGAAAATGAGCTAATCCCTAAGTTAACTAATCGGTGTGAATAAGACCTATGAGGTAAACTAGTTAGACAATATACCCCTTTCACACCAATTATTTTAAGCTAAAAAACTATTTGTAATTGCATGTTTGGGATATGTGCTTTAATATACATGGCCCCTGGTTATAAGTGCTAGATGATCTAACCTCTTTGCAATCCTTCATTCCTCCAAGTCATCTTGGTAAATACTGACTCTTGATAGATAAATTATAAATATAATAGATTACACTTTTAAATTTCTTCCTCCTATTCTACTTTTGTAATGAATTTATTTAAACAAAGTCTCCCTTCCTGTGAACAAGGAATTTTAGAAATTCAATCCATGTATTGTAAAAGATAAATTATATTGCACATATAACTTCTAGTCCTTTGAAGGTTCATTTATATATTTTACTTTATTTTCTTTTCCATTATAATAAGGTAGGATAGACCCACACATTGCTTCATTAAACATTGCCTTTTACTAATTTGTGTATTGTTTTAATATAAGGTATTTCACATTTGGAAACAAGTTGATAAAAAGATAGATAATGCACATGTATCATTCATTTCAACATCCTACAATATTCTAGGAATGCACCCTACAACATCGTTCCTCCATAACATGTCGAGCAAATCAATCCACTATCTCAACTTATAGAATGAAATTAAAAGAATTCAAAGCCCAAATATTAAGTATGGAATGACTATAAAAGGCCCTAAAAAAGTTTCAAGAAAATACAATTGGCATGTCCTTAGCCAAATTCTACAATCTTGCTAACATCCTCCCTTCTTGTGCCAAAATGAGAGTTTCAAAACAGGTATGGGCATCCATCAAAACATAAAGGATAGAGATTTTTTTTAGATTTTGTAGTTACAACTAGCCCTATAAACATGTAAGAAAAATACAGAGCATAAACAAGGCACAATTGTTTGATGTAATGCCTTAAAGACACATGGTCTCATGTGGTCTGCAATGATTACATAATAATTGACTTGACGAATTACACATTTTGTCCCACATGATATTTGAGAACTGACTCTGATATGAGGACACTTTTAAAAAAAAATAGATTACAGATTATTATTTTAAGATTTGTTAGACTTTATAATTTGTCTTGCTATAATTTTATGTAACTATCTATATGACACTTTAAATTATTATTAAACCATACAAATTTATTAAAAAATATATAATAATATATTATTCTAATTTACAATATTAATATATCATTTTATAATATTTTTTATAAACATATGTACTAATTTATAATATTTTCAAAAAGATAGAGTAAGTTTTTTTAATATGATTTTTTGATATTAATTTATAAACTTACTTTTAATTGTAATAATAAATTTAAGATTTTTGCTTCAAGTATAAACTTTGAAACCATAAAAAATATTATAAGAAAATATATTTATTATTCTAATTTACAATATTAATATATTGTTGAAATAAAGGATGTTGAATCATCCAATGAAGTTGCGCACACTTCAAAGGATCTTTGTCAAGAAGAAATTCACCCACACAGAAAGTGTTACAACCAAGGGCATGCAAATGGAGATTATCTTATTGATATGTAGAATATGAATACAAATGTACATATGCCTTGAATATATAGGCATGAGAGATATACAAGATGCAATATGATGTTGTCGTGTGTCTTGATCTAACAACATGTGACAACATGTAAACCCTGACTAACTACCTAGGGAATGAAAAACCGATAGAGATAAGTTTTAGAAAAGACAACTCGTCTTCTAGAAGGAATCTTATCTCCTAGAAACATAGAAAGGGGGATGACCTCATTATTAATGATTTATCTAATAATGCAACCTAGGATTTAATTAAATAAATAAAGACCTAAGTAAACTTATGCTAGTGTAATAAATAATTATTTACACTAACACCCCCCATAAGTGTAACTTAGGGAGGAAAAGAAAAATGCAATGATGATGATGGATGATGGGTCTCAGCTACATGATGGCCATATTAGGTACCCATTTGTACAAATGATATGGAATGCAACTAATCTCTCACAAACGAAGAAAAGGGGAAAACCCAATGGGAAGAAAACCCCTCTCTAAAAAGGAGATGAAATGCAAAAAAGGTGAGAAAGGATGGAGGGCTCCCAAATACCCCCCAAGTACACCATCTATCACATGGATACAATACAATCAATAGCCCCCCATAGGAGGGAAAGAGAGAGACTATATAGCCCCCCAGAGTATGTGAACACCTGCAAAAATGGTAAGTTTTTGAAGACAAAACGTGATCCAATGTTGACAAACAACTTGTCTCCCTTTCAGAAGAAACAAAACTAAGTGCAAGTGTAGGGATGCTTCCCATTCCGGATAGGAATTGAAGGAAGGTAGGATGAATGTGAATGATGACATCTCTAAAAATTGCTCATGTGTATCCTTTGTCACTAAAGATGAAGATGCCACAATCAACTTAGGTTCATACCTAATCAATGAAGAAGGTGAAAAACTAGGACTATGTAGAAACTAATGCTGAACAAGATCCAAAGACTACAATACAATGATCCTTCCATTGAAGGAGTAGATGGAGATTAGATTTCTCCCCTTGAATGAAGTATCCTCAAAACCACTAAAAGAATTTTGAAGCAACAAAGGTGTCCAAACCACATGTCTCCTGTTAGGAAGAAGCAAATCCAATGAAAGATGCCGAAGAAACTCCAACTCCTGAATGGAATGAGAGGGAAGAAATCTCATATATGAAATCTCTAAAGAGAAAATAAGTGCCTCCAAAGCAGTCTCTGGATCCTCAATCAAGGTCGAGACAAAGGAATGTGGAGACTCAAGAAAAATCTCCAAAGTAGGATCTAAATAGAGGAGTGATATCCCCTCAAGAATGTCCTCCAAACCTGTAGAAATAGCCAAGTCAATAATCCCTAAAACAAAGCCATCCTATGATGTCAAGTCTGGAAAACTAAATGTGTCCTGATGAATGATGGAAGCCTCAATCAATGACTCTGGACAAGGAATCACTAAATATGAAGAGATACCAATTGTCTCTAATGGAGAAGAAGCATATGTAGAATCCCTGACATCCTCATCTAAAGAATCAAGACATTCCAAAACTGTAAAATCCTGAATAGCAATATCATCATGGGGTACCTAATCTGAAGAATGACATTTTGAAACATGATCATCGAGGAATGGTGGAGGCTGTGAAATCACCCATATAGCTCCCAAATCTTAGTCCAAGGATATGAGGACAATCAATGATCAATAGTATAAAACATCAGAATCAACTTGCATTGAAATGATCTAAGGCAGTGTACATGTTGCAACTCAAAACGAAATTCACTTGAATACGCTTCTTCACTTGGAGGAACTATACCATACAAATGTGACAATAAATCAAGTGATTGGAATGGTGTGATCCCATCTCATGCATTGCTTATAGTTTCCATGAAACACTTGAGGATGGGAGAATACAAACCCATAGTAATATGATAAATTTCTCCAAAAATACAAAGACAATTGGTGGCCACAAAAGGGATATAAGTCCTGAAAATCACTTAACACAGGGAATTGGACATTCTAATAGTAGGCGACTAATATCTTCTTAGTCGTGTCATTTACTTTGTCAAATCAGGAGCGGTATACTTGAAATGGAGTAGCACTATATGTGCGCAAGACGTTGGGTGCAATTTACTAAATAAATGTGCAGAGGAATTCTAATTATGCTACAGGAATGTAACGTAAAGCTTTCTTAACTTAAGCATAACTTAATCAGAGCAGACATCACGATAACTATTACTAAGAAACAAACTATGAACTGGCCTTATGCTGCAGGAATAAACACAGGGATGGATTCCTGATGCTGCAGGAACAATATAAGATTGAGTTTGCACTGAAACTTTCCAGAATGAAATCTAACTTATGATCAACAAAAGATAAACAACTAACTAACTATAGATACTTACTAAGTGGGCCCCTTTAGCAAGCATCAACCAGCTATGCAAGAATTGAACTCAGAACTTCATCATCTTTTTATTCATAAACTCAAAATGATATACATGGTTATGCTCATATGAAAACTAACACAAAACTCTATCTCTTATCGTAATACTAACTTTTACGTATTTTGCTTCTTATTATCATACTAACTTTTACATGTTATGCTTGCTCACTCGTGCAGGAGGAACACTTATTTAAACCAGAAAAGCAACTAACTAACTAACAGAGAAAGACGTGGACATAAAATGTATCCTGAAACCAAGGAACAAACTTCTCATAAATGAAAGCATATTCGTTCAACATGATCTAGAGAGAATTTAGCATTCCACTTTTCCTAGATTAATGATCATTTAAGTTTCTTCCCAACGACTCGGTCAGAGAGTCTTCTCTAGAAGAACTTCCTCAACGTCGTGCAAGAAATGGACTTTACTACAGGGCCGAGATCCGCTACACTTGACTTGTTCATGCTCCCTTCAACAACCTGCGATGCACACGACAACAAAAGCGAAAGAAAGCATGCGTGGTAAACAAAACGATACATTCATTAATCACATATTAAATCTATTTCATTATTCAAAAACCATATGCATTATACCAGTCATTTGGAAGGTCAAATAGGGTAATTAATAAGACACATCGAGATGTTAGGCTACAAGAATATATGAATGTATTGCTACAGGATACTACCCAATTTCGGATAAAAAGTCTTTAATCACATAGTTAAAACATTCATTAGCAATAAGAGTAGAGATATTAAAAATACATCATGATACTCAAATTATGAGCATATCCTGAGCTCATCAATAATGACCTTAAACGACAAATAGAAACTTCCAAAGATGATATACAACTGAAGAGATGCCACCCAAACCAGATAACCTTTTCCCATGCTTCAAGATATCCAAGTTATTGAACAGATGCACCAAATTGGAAAAAACCAATGCAAGAGTACCTGGAGATCAAACTGATTGAAGTGAATGGAATGATGAAAAAAAGCTCTGAAATATCTTTTGAATTTCGTTGGAATCACTGAATTTCGACAACCTAATGAGAAGATATGGGTTTTTGAGTCCATAATGGAGGGTTGAGTTTAGTTGACTATATATTTTTCTAGTAGAAAATTATAGAAAATGGATGTCACCACTGGAAATTAGACCAAATCCTCTTTTCGATGACATCTTGTTTGTTGATTTTTGATACCCTAGTGAAAAGTTATGAAAAAATGAAAAAGGGCCTATATTAGGCACTCTGCAGGCTAATTAGGAGCAAAAAATAAGCCTCTACAGGCTTAGCTCTTGGTCCTTGATGTGACCCTGGCACTGATTGGAAGAAGAAAAAAAAGTGCCTCCACCGACAACGACAAGGTGGAGATCTCGAGCAGAGCAGCAGAGCTGGTGGCATTGCTTGGATAGAGCGGAGGACTGGCGGTCTGGGCACTAGACGGTGGCCGAAACTTGGATGTCAGCGGCACGTAGGATGAACGGTTGACTAGATAGAATATGCTGGTTGACAAGTGATGATGGTAGTTGGTCGTGATGTGATTGGTGGACAACGACGGCGGGTGGGCCCCAAGTGGCCGACAAACAAGTACTCCCCCTGCAACTTCTTTAATACAATCAACACACAAAAAAAACTTTGCAGACTTTTGAAATATGATAGCTGACCAATCAATATAGTAGGATTTTTTAATATTGCAATTAAAAAAAAAACATATTTATAGACTGTTGACCATAAAATATATTATGCAAAATTTGTAATATTTTGAATGTGCCGACCAAGCAATAATATGTCGATGAAAAAAAATGTATGCTACGGATTTAACAAATTAAACCCTATACTGACCAAGTAATATATTTGCAGGTCGCTTCAGAGCATTTTTTCTACAACTATAGAGAAAGCCCAATTTTTTCTAAAATGAAAATGGCCTGTGACTAAAAAATTTTTGCCACAAAGGACAACTAATAGGGGTGAATTTTTTTACTACAAATTTGTACAGATCATACCAATTGATTTTGCAAACCCTAAAAATACATTTGATGGCTCTCGGGTTGATGTATCCAAATTTGATGAATGAACAGGCAATCCTAGGGTTTTGAGGCCTTCTGAAGACAATGGCGAGCTCAAATCTGACTTGATCTGCTATAGAAATCAACTTGGTCACCATGTGGAGTCAAGTAGCCTAAGATAACAACCTTCAAGCCTACAAAATCTCACTAGCCCAACTTTCTTGATCCTAGGATGAACTTTCAATGGAATGGCTTTGATACCATGTTGAAATAATGGATGTTGAATCATCCAATGAAGTTGCACACACTTCAAAGGATCTTTGCCAAGAAGACATTCACCCACACAAAAAGTGTTGCAACTAAGGGCATGCAAACGAAGATTAGCAATTGCAACTATTAATCATGATTGCCAAATTTAAATTGGTTGATGATTTATTAAGGCTTAGGGCATGCATGACTATCTTCACGTGGTAGGTTATTATGTGGAGGGATGGTAAGCTAGATATGGATTGAGTTGATTATACGCTGGTTGATATCCTTATGGAATGGAACACTAGACTCATTATTTTCTCCTGCCATAATTTCTTTGTCACACGGATTGTGGGCATTCTTTGTATCTCCTTTTCGAGGTTTCTCCTCATTGCCTTCAAAGTTCTCAAACTTCTCGGCTCTGCTATTTCTGCCATGGGTGGACATAGGAACTATGCGGAGCCTTTCTCTTGCGATGCTGTCAAGAAGAAGCCAGAGGTGTGGAGGATTTTAGAGAAAGGCGAGTTGACTCCATACCTGGAAAGGTTGCATGGTAACAACTCGCAGATGACAACATTGTTTACAAAATCATGGAACAACAGGGTTTTAAAGTTGGGTGGAATGGAGTTTGATGTGAATGAGGATTTTATAGCCAATATCACTGGGTTGTCTACGGATAGTAAGAAAATTTTCAAAGACAAGAAGGAATCGCAGTTTGCCATACAAATATTTTTCAAAGGGGATGAAGCTCAAGACCTTAAGACGACAGAGAGTGGTGGTTACTAGAGGAGCTCTCTCAAGGTGTTGTGGGGGGATGTGGCCGAGGAACTCATGCGATATATAACCCTCAAAGGACGCTTCTTTGTGGTAAATGCTTACCTTTTTGTTATGCTCAATCACTTTCGCCATAAAAAGAGAATCTCTTTTCCCTATTATCTCTCGATGTCGTTAGATTCTAGTCTCAAGGACCATAAAATAAACCCCAAAAATTTGGTTATGCATGTGGGGTTCATTCTTTTAATATATGAGTATGCTAAAGCCTTTAAGGTGTCCAAGCCAATTGCTACCCCTAAGGGTAAGCAATAGAAGCCGTCGGTGGAGTATGAAACAGTTTTTAAAGAGGAGTTGGTTAGCAAAAAAGGGAAGAAGAGAAAACTTGTCTTGGAAGAGGATTCAAAGTCTGAGAAGGATGTGGACTATGTCCCAAATTCTCTAGCTTCCATGGAGATGGTCTCACAACCCCCTAATTTGGGTAAGTCTAAGAAAGGGGTGTCAAGCCTTAATAAGGGTTATGAGACCTACAGTGAGGATTTGGTTGCTGAAATGTTGAGTAAATGTCTGAAGGAGAAGAATGAATTGGCTGGTGAGGCGTCTTCACCGCCCCCTTGTTTTGGGGACAAAGCATAAGAAGGAGTTGGAGGGGGGAAGTAACAAGAAACTGGTTGTGAGGTCTGCGAGCCAATTGCTTGAGATGCAAGCTGAATCTCCCCTCAAGATGGCAGGCAGTCAAGGTGTTATGGATTCCTTGATTGTGGACTTGGATTTGCAGAAGAAAAGGAAGGTTGTGGCTGAGGAGATTGCTAACTCCATTCAAAAAATCAAAATGTTGGTTGTTGTTGGGAAGGGTAAGGACATCTTTGCTAGTCAGGACAAGGTCAGCTCCTCTCAAGAGGATGATGTTGTGGGTAAGGGTGTTTTCAACTTTGATAGGGAAGACATTTCTGATGTTTTGGGAACTAATGGAGAGGGTTACATTGTTTTATTCAAATTGTTTAAGCGGGTGTTCCACGAACTTAACATGACCAATGTTAAAGTTTGGGGTGTGATGAGTAAAGCTGGCGAGTCTTTAGTTTAGAACCAGATTGATGAATTGTTTGACTCTTTGAAAATTGTGGCCGATAAAATGCTTAAGATGAAGTGGAATCTTGAAGAAACAATTCTCACCCTAGAGGATCAATTAAAGAGGATTTGTGCTAATATGGAGAAGGGTGGGGACGAGACTAAATATGTGGTTAATTTTGAGTCTATTTGTATCACCTCTCCTTTTGATAGTGCCAAGAAATGCAAGGAGATTGTTCATGCTAAAGAGACTGGTGTTGGTGGCAAGATGATGGGGGATGAGGTTTATGTGGATAAGGGTGGTGATAAGAATAATGTTTTGATTAGTGAGGTGAATGTGGGTGGGCCTGGGGCTATAACACATAATAAGACCAAGGTTTAGGTTGGGGCTCCTGTTAAATAACTGTCTGATGTCTTGGATGATGGTCAGGAGGTTGTGGTGAGCGATGTGGAGACTAATGATATCCTGAAGAATATGTAGTGTTGTTGTTTGTGTTCCTCCTTTTTGGCTATTGTCTTGTTGATGGTGTGTTGCATTTGGGATGATATATATTTTAAGTAGTTTTCTTTAGTTTCAGCTACTTTTTTTTGTAAAGGGCTCTGGGCACCTTCAAAACCCATTTTTTTACCTCTAATAAAAAACATTTCTATTTCTACTTTTTATTATATAGTAGGAGACCTTTTGCTTTTATTTTTCATGGTTTAACTCCTAGGATATACATCAATTTTTTTCTTGCAGGCATAATCCTTCATGATTTCAAAGGCTTTCTTCTATTAAAAAGGATTAGCAATTGAGGCTCGGGTTAGATACCAAAATCATAGAGGCCTTGCCCATGTTTGTCTATACATCATAAGTATTTAAACTAGGACATATTGTTCAATTTATTTGTCTAAATTTGAAAATGGAGAGAATATTAGACTTTTGTTCAATTGTAGGCTCAATTTTCGTACAAAGAGTATTTTTTTAATAAAAGGGGGTAAAAACTTTATTGAAATCAAGAAATCAACAGTACATAAGGATCAGGGAACCCGTAAGCTCCCACAAAGGAAAGCCCTAGAAAAACCATCCAAAATAAAAACCACCATCCATACCGTCGCCAACATCTTATCCCTCCATATCATCATCAACGACCCTTTCTAAATCATGAACATACCTAGGGGATAACTGTCTCCACCCCTCAATCTTCCAATCATCCTCACACTCAGAAGCCCACTTAGCCAAACAATTAGCAACCCTATTCCATTCTTGCAAAATGTGGATAAAGGAAACCACTTCTAATGTTGAGCACCTCCGCAAAATCTATCGAACCACCAATGCAATCTGCCAATTAACCTTAACCACCTTTTGCTTGAGCAACATATTAAAAATAATCTGTGAATTAGATTCACAGATAATCTTTCACCAACCCAAGGCACAAGCACGTTCAATAGCCCAGAGAATCGCCAACCCTTCCACAAAGTTGTTAGAATGCTGCCCTTTATGGATGGAGAAAAAGAAAATGACCAAACTAGAACAATCTTTGCCAACTCCACCAATCCTAGCAAGCCTAGGGTTACCTCTAGAGGAACCATCTATATTAATTTTCAGAAAATCCGTCAGAGGAGGCAACCATCTACCAACCCTTTGAACCTTCTTTTTAGCCCTCCTTCCTCTTTTGACACAAGCAGAGACCGAAGTCAATCCTTGCAAGCCCAATCTATTCACAATCTCATCATCACTTCTTTCCAATGGAAAAGCCACTTCACATTTGGCTTCCACTATCTCTTGGATCATACCAACAATTTTGTGCCAAATCTGTTGAACCATCATCTTGTCCCCATGAAAAATCCTACGATTCCTTTCCAACCAAATTTTCCAAAGGATGAACGTAGGCCCAATACTCCACACAATCTGAAGGAAAGAGGCCTGGGAAGGGGGTTTGCCCAAACTGCTCTAGAAATCAACAAGGGAAGACACATGAACACATGGATGTTTCCAAACACCCCACCACAAATGCCAGAGCAACATAGAATAAGGACAATGAAAAAACAAATGGGAAAAATCTTCCTCATTGTAGTCACACATAACACAAATAAAGGGACCTTGGAATCCCCACTTACGAAGATTATCCCATGTCAAACATCTGTTGCAAGCCAAAGTCCACACAAAAAAATTACATTTTGGCCATGAAAACTTGTTCCACACATGTTTCCACCAAGGGACCTTCACCCCCTAACTTACGAGACAACTCCTGATATCCACTAGCCATAATGAAAGCACCCTTAGGATTCAGGCTCCAAGCTAGACTATCCTTATCCTTGAGGGAGTTAAAATGTCTACCAGCCAAAATATTTTGAAGCGCAACACAATCCTCCTCCAACCCGAGAATAGGCCAATCGCAAGGATCCTTCCACCTAGCCACCTCCACCTACCCACATGGATAAAAATTCTTAAAATCACTCCGACAATACAACTCTCCCCCAATCTCCTATTGTTCCAAGTAAACTGACCATTTTGAGGCTTAATGTCAACCAATTCAATGCAGATATGTTATCACAAAAAAAGTAGAGCAAAGGGCTCCAATCTCGCAATACCACCCTTCTTCTCATCCAACTCAATAATGGCATTGAAATCACCTGCAATAATCTAAGGGAACAAAGGGGCAAGGCTCAAAACAAAATTAATATGAGACCACAATAACTGCTTTCCAAGAAAATCAGTAGGTGCATAGATGTTTGAAAGAATAATAGTTTCCCCCAACTCTAGACTTGAAGCAACCACAAAAATGGAAGACTCGGAGGACAACCACCAAAGAGGACGAATCTTCAATGGGTTCCACAGGCAAGCTATCCCCTGCATTACCATGAGACCCAATACACTGGCAACCGTCTCACCCCCACAACGTAGGCAACAAACCAATCATACCTTCAATAATTAACTTAGTCTCCTGTAAAAAAAGAACATCAGGAGAATGAGTTCTCAACAAATCACGAATAGCTTTTTGTTGAGGGCCACTATTCAAGCCCCTTACATTCTGGGAGAGGACAATCATTTTGGAGGGTTAGAAAAATGGGAATCCAGGATCTTAACAGACCTAGACTCCACTAAAGTCTCCCCCATCAACTTTATTTTCTCCAAATCCTTCTTTCTCCCAACTTTATAAGACTTCTTAGCAACCCCTTTCTTTTGGTCTTTCTGAAGAATTCACAACAAAGGAGAAGCCTTACTGCCTTTTACCAATTTTGACCCCACTTTCACCGCTTGAGTAGAGATCTCTCCCTCCCCCATCTTCATATCCACAAGAGTCTCAGACCTCCCATGAACCACTAAACTTAGATCTGTTTCCATTTGCAAAGCCCCAATCTCTTGAGAAATTTGGTTGTAATCTGGATTAATTCCTTCCTGAACCCCTTCTGAAACACCTTGATCCAAAAACATCATTCCTGGATTCACCTCCCATTGACTAATATCATCTAGAACCTCAAATCTATTAAAGGTATCTCCTGCTTGGCGCTCCTTAAGAGTCCTCTTTTGACCTCGGTTCCTATTATGTGCCTTAGCAGGAATTAAACCCTCCACACCAACAACTACATCAGGAATAGGGTCCTTGCCTTTGTCAACCTTAGGAGGGTTGCAAGGAGGTTGAGTAGCTTGATACCTAGTAGATTTAAATTTCGGGCATCTCCTCTATAGATGGCCATATTCATGACATAGACGACAACGAAAGGGCAATGTCTCATTATCAAGTTGTTGCACCCAAGAGCATGAATCCATATGAATTTCCAAAGAATTTGGAAGAGGGTTATTTAAATCCATTTCAACACAAATGCAAGCAAAATTCATTACCTTTCTATCTTGAGTTTGTTGAGAAGGACCCACCGGTTTCCCCAATAGCGAAGCAACTCGATGCAAAATGTCATTACACCAATATTCAACTGGAAATATGGGGAGACAAACCCACATCGAAACCCAATTCAGAGGCTCCTCTGAAGAATCAAAACCCGCATGCCAGGGTTGAATAAATAAACAAACCTAGTTGTGAAAATAAGGCCCACCTTCAAACAATCTATTGCGATATGCCATGCAATTAAATGTCACCATGAAGTAACTGTTTGTGAGACCAAGTACAATGAGCCAATGATTCTAAAAATTGAAGTGAAACCCTCATTCCCAAAAAATTGCAGAGTAAAGCATGGTTCGAGAAATACTCAATATCCTCCACAATCGATTTAGGTTGAATGACCAACACTGGCCTATCTTCGGTACGTTCCAGACAACCATTTATCTTCAGTATACGAGAACCACCAACTAGAACAAATCCTCCATTCCTCGCTTCATTTGAAAATAATTTGTTATCAAAAACCCTCGATGAACAATTCAAAGAAGAATCCCCAACTATCACATGAAAATCCAACAGAGATCTAGCCCCCGATGTCTCTCCCGTAGCCATAGAAAAAGAGAAAACAAACCCACTTAAACCTTCACAAAAGTATATTGATTCTCCACCAAAATGAGCATACACAGATAAACTAGTACCAAATAAAAGCCAAAGAGAATGCCCCCACAAGCAAACAAACCTCGACACCCTCAAACTCCCCCTGTCCACTCGAGCCAAGAAGTAACCAGTAGGAGAAACCGATGGAAAAAAATCATCAAAAAAACACTCCCCAAACACCATCCAAAACCCCACACCTTGAGCAACAAGCACACACCACACAGGATGCAACAAGAAAGTGGACATGCACACCTTTCATACAGAGAGTATTAATATGTGGTTTCATTCTCATTTTAATTGACCTCTTTGTAGAATCAAGGTAAAGACTAGAATAGACAATTTAAAACTAGAAGAAAAAGATGCTTATATATGAAATGGTACAAAGAAAATTATTATTATTATTATTTTTTTGTCAAAGGGGACAACTCCCATTAAAAAAGAATACTAACAAAGTATTAGTGCATGCCCACTTGTTTGGGGTGCGTTACAATATCATCCAAAGTTGAAACAACATAAATGAAAAAATATGATAATTAAAAATCCTTCATTCCATAGTCCAATATGTCACTCAGACTGGCAGAGGGAACGATCTAAACAATCCTGAAATAACAGACAAAGCCTCTTCAGAAATGGTCAACTAACTTGTTGACCCGAGCTTCCATCCACCTCCCTTTCATTTTTTGCTATAGTTTTTATGTCTTCTAGGAGAGAAGACTCATCGAACAACATTTCCACACTTCTTTGATTTGCCCCTAAATTTGCCAAATGATCTGCCAAAGCATTCACTTCTCGAAACACATGTCTTAGAGACAAAAAAATATTATTAACATGAATTTTGCATTGATTATTTTTAGTATAGAATACTTTATTTAAAATCTTCATAAATTGGACATTTTTTGACAATTTATATTTTTCTAAAAATATTAAATAAAATAATAGTTAAATGACCAAACTGATTAAGTTTCATAGTTAAATTCCATACCCTTTTACACCTACTACAAAAATAGAAATTAAAATAAAAATAAAAATCCAGGTCAGAAAAAAGTCTCGATAAAGAGCGTTATTCGTCGCCTCCTTTAGTTTTTAATATTTGTTTTTTCATTTATCCAAACGGGTACAAAAATTCATTAGACGGACGCCAATCTCTCTTAAATTACTTCAAATGTGAAGAACAAAAAGAAACTTCAGCCAGTCGAACAAAACCCTAAAATAACACTACAATTTACTAATCAGCTAAGACTATTTCGATCGCGGACCCTTACGCAGACCATTATAGACGAATTCGGAGGTACGGTAATCTTCATTTATTGCATTCTTCTTACTTTTTTCAGTTTGTTCTCTGTTTAAAATTTTCCTGATTTTAGTCGTTTTGGTCAGGGTAAGATCAGGGTGTAGCAAGTTAGGGCATCTTTTCTTATATTTAAAAACTTGTTTTTAGTTAAAATGTTAGTTATACGTCTGTAGATTCATAAATATTCAGAAGCCATTTTCGAATGTGTATGTGTTTGGTTAGATGGCTATCGATTCGGATAAAATTGTAGGGTTCAGGGTTGCCTTTTCTAACTTTTCAAAAGTTATTATGATAACCATTTTTTTTCAAGGGTTTCTTTTGACCATTTTGCTGCCCATTCGCTGTAACTGTGATATCCTTCAGGAAGTAAATGCCATTTTCCATTGACCAGCTAAGTCTTGAGCTTCGGAATTTCCAAAGATGTAATGGATAATCATAAGATTCGTAAACAAGATGGAAAAATGCATTATGCTAATTTGAGTGTTAGTTAGAACTAGAAATGCCTTTGGAGATTATTTTAGCTTGTAATGGCTAGCTAATTCTTTTCAGGGTGAGGAGTAAATATGTAAAAGATGTTTTGTTCTTGAAACTGTTGAAGGGATAGTTGTCATACGCTTATTACAGATGGTAGAGGTCGAGTTAAATGGATAACTGTAGTTATTATTATTTGCTAATTGGCCTTTTTAATTCGCCATTTGAAAATGAAAATTTGCCCCAGTTTCTGCAAAGGAAAAGTACAATTATTTTTCTGTAAAAATTTGCGTATTTTATTACAAACTGAAGACTTTAAGGAATTTGGAAAAATATTTCTAGATTATTAGTAAAGGTAAGAATTCGAGAATCCAATTTTGTGAAATATTTGCCAGGATTTCAAAAGCATTTGCTTCCTTTTAATTAATCCTTAGGGTAAGACACCTTGAAGGGTTTAAGGACTCTGTTCAACAGTGGTTCTAGGGTTACGTTTGCAGATTTTTTGCAAGGTGCCAATCATTTGGACTTTGAAATTTTGTTCATAGGATGGTATAGCCTTCTACGTGAGAAGCCAATCACCTTGTCCTAGATATCTTACTCCAAGGATTTAGACGGATATACTTGTCACCTGTGCTTCGTTTTGAATCTTGTCCATTGTCGTGGACCTGTGGTAACTGCACCATTTTATTGCTAAACCCATCTTACTGTTACTACAGACCAAGGGACTAATATTTAGTAATTTCTATGGGTGTTTAGAAAATAATGATTTGCCATATCCTCCAAACTGTAATTGAAGGAATTTAACTTTTACATTTTCTTTTTAGTATTTTAGTGGCCCAGAGGAAATCAGTCACAAGTTTTCACTGTACTTTTGCTTTTCCACAGATCTCCACTTCTTTGAGGTTTTCTGCTATGAGGACTCGTAGTGCAAACCCCGAAAATCCAAAATCTGATTCAGGAAAGAAACTACCTCCTAAGAAAGGAGTAAGTAGAACCCCTACAAAAACTGATGTTTCAGATTCTGTGAAGGAATATGCAGGAGTTTCTACCGAGAAAAAGACTGAATCAACATCTGGAGGCAAGATATCAACAACTGACGATCAGGGCAAGCAAATAACACTAAAGGCGTCCAGTTCTAAATCAGGAGCAAGTGTTAACACCCCAGTAGAAGGTTTGCTCTTGTCTCTAGCAATAAATTATTATGTTTATTGGATAGCATTTTTTGCCTTTTAAATTTGCCAAAGGATTTACATTCTACTTATTGATTGTGATTTGTGAATATATAGGTTGCTTCCTTTGTAAATATATCATATCTTATAATGTAATGGAAAGTGATTTATTTTATTTTTGAAATTTACTAGGGGCGAAAGAAGTGAAAGGAAATACAGGACCACCCAAATTAGCAGAAAAGAAAGCTACAACAATGGACAAAGTTGGTGCAGATGCAAAGACTAAAATTGCTGCAACATCTAAGGCAAAAGCAATTGATGCTTCTAAACCCAAATCTGCAGAAAATTCTTTGGCACATTCCCGGGTGAAAAATTCTGGCTCCAGTGAGGAGAAACAGAAACATGTAGTTAAAGTAGGACAGAAAGAGGTCAAAATAGATGAGAAGCTAGCGAAGGGGAGTCAGGATATGGTTGGGAAATTAACTGCAGAAAGTGGTGAAGCCAAAGAAGACTCTTTATCCAATAAAGTTGTTGCAGAAGGCAGTGACTACAAGGCAGAAAATGTTGTAGAAAGTCAGAATGACCCAGAGGTAACCGCAGAGATTGTAGAGGAGTCTGGTGGTGAGGGAGGCGAGGAAGAAGTGGGCCATGAAGATTTAGAGCATGAAGGCGAGGAAATGGAAGAATATGATGGTGAAGAAGGGTATGAGGAAGCAGAGGGTGAGGAGGATGAGGAGGGT
>VDFB02117310.1:0-14877 GCA_007258455.2 Sequoia sempervirens
GAGTATACTCAAAAATTGTTTACAAAAGGGGAATGCACATGCATTTAGGCGCATTGCTTAGAGCTCACTGCTCAATTACAAAATGAAGACTCACTATCTTACAAAAGTATTTGGACTACATCTAGAAGATTTGAACTGAAAAAATAACATCTACTAATGCTTGATTACAGTTCCGGTTAAGCACATTAATCACTTTCTTGACCTTTTGTCTGATTCTGCTCTTCTGCTCTATCTACTTTAATTCGCATCACAAATCCTTTTATGAACAAGTGAAACTGTGCATAATCGCTCTACAATCTCTCTGAATTTCACATCACACATCAACACACTTCGTACACACATCAAAATATAAATGTTCGCTTATATATATCTGCGACTAATTTTTTAATCAACCACATGTCAGCTTCAATAAAACATAAAATATTTACAAACCGTCAATTCAATCCACAAATAATTTTCAATACACACCAACCAAAGTCGGCCACAACATAGTGATGACCCAAATTAACATGATCGAACACAAAAGCACTTAAAAAATTACTCCTCGAAGATCCACAACACGCTACATTCACTTAGTCGGCCTTTTGCACTGATAAACAAAAAATTAATCAACCAGATCTTCTAACTTGCACAACAATAGATACAAGGCTCTATGATTCAAGGAAAAAATAGATCATACATCTAACAACCTTCCCTGAGATTCATAACTCAAAATGATAACAAAAACTTGCATATGAATCGATTAACACAATTATGTCAAATGCTTTATTCTAGCTTGATAGTTAATCACTTAGCTTCAATCTAACTTCTGGTATGAGAAAATGCTGACGTGCAGATCGAATCACTGACTAGGGTTGCCATCAATGACAACACCATATGACATGTGTAGTGTCTCTTGCCAACAATCTCCCCCTTTGCACTGATGGCAACACTTAGTGAAAGATGACTAAGTGTTGGATCAGTACCAACATGAATTACACTGCAAACCTTCAAAAATTAAAAACACAACTCCCCCTGAGATGATTATAACATTTTTCACTGTCCCATTCTCCCCCTTTGACATCAATAGCAAAAGCAAGAATCCACATACCAAAAATCAAACAAAAACTACTATGAACAAACTGCATATGTACAAACTTGCTTCTACAACTTACATAAACTTGAATATATCTGCAAAATTATTCTTCAACAAGCTCAAACTAGTGTCCCAAATATTTTTGAGACTCTCTAAGATAGTCATGTGACCACAGAACAAGTAATATTTCATCTTTGTTGACTCTGGATTTTCTGGATCACTAACCGCCATAGCATCTTGTGCTTCCTTCAATGCACTAAGCATTGTCTCCATCTTAGGACCAATAAATCCTCTAAGCTCACAAACTCTTTCAACAATTTTTCCTTCTTCATGCTTCAGAATTTTAATCTTGTCAAGCAGGGATATGACTTGAACTTCTTGCTTTCCAACAACAATGGTTAGAGGATCAAATGCTTGAGAGATATCTACTAGCTATTTTTCACATTCCTTCAGTTTCTTTTCAGTGTCTTCAATGAACTTAGACAAAGATAAACATGACTTATAAATGTTTCCACCTTCATACAAAGCACCTTGAATGTTCATTACATAGGTAGCTAACAAATATTTATCATTAGCAATCATTTCCTTCAACCTACCAAACCTGTTAGCATCAAACTCCTTATGAACCTTATCCATAGCTGACTTCTCAAGTGACTCAAAGTGAGTACTTACATAATTTACAAGTTTCTTCAATTGACTAGATGGAGAATTGGATGAGTCCTTGACATATGAAGGCATAATATTCTCCAAAATACCAGATGCAAGATTTAACAACTCATTATCTTCAAAATGAGATTTCAAAATCTCTTCCCTTGCCTTAGCTTGAGCGAATGATGCAACTTTCAGCTTCTCAATGGGAGATAAAGTAGCCAAATTGATAGGACCTTTAATCAATTCAGGATCAAACTCTTCTTGTTTCTCTTCCAAAAACTCCTTCACTGCCTTTGCAGTGTCTCTTGCTTCCACATGAACTTCTTTTGCCTCAACCTTCTTTTCTAAAGTCAATGATTCTTCATGGGCTTTAGGAATCTCAACTTCTTCAACCAACACAACTTTAGGAGCTTCAGTCTCCATAGGAATTTCAACATCATGTATATCTAGAGGATTTAGAGTATCCTCAAATGTATCTTCTTCATTTACCGGACCAGATGGAGCATCTTCAATATGCACTTCTTTAGAAACAACATTGTATCTATTTTTCAACATAACTTCCTTAAGTATTTTCTCAATATCCTTTGGGTATCTCCGACCATCAATTCTTAATCCTTCAGTTCACTTAACCCACATCACTTCATTACGGATGATCCTCTTTATTTGTTTCCCCTCTTCTTTCTCTCTCTGGCTTCTTAGATTTTATCCCTCTCTTCCCTCATTTCTAAAAACTTCATACAAAACCTTTGCACTTTAGACATTATTTCAATGAGAGTCAGTCATATTGAAATCTTGTTCAAATACTCTTTATTATCCCTCTTTCCCTCAAGAAATTATTTGACCCAATACTTTTTAATGCTGCTGGGTGTAGTCATACCATTCAACTAAAGAGGCCTCTTAAGATTGCTATCCTCGACCAATAACATAACGACTGATTTTATCTTTTTCTTCATCAGGATCTGTCCTTAGGATTCTGGGAGTTGTCTTTGATCCCCTTTGAGCGAGATTCTTCTTTTATCCTCCCCTCACTCATCTTGTCACTGCTCAGCCAACAGACTCTTGTGCTCTTGTCCTTCTTCCTCTTTCCTTCTCTACTAGATGTTTTGACTTGAGTTTTCATAGGACTTGGCTTCTTTGTAGGACTAGATGAGAGAGCAGAGCTCCTTGCAGATCTAGATCTCGCAGAGGATGCTACCAGACTAGCAAACTCAGTTCTAGTTGGCTCTCCTGCTTCAACTTGTTCTCTTTTCCTCCTAGCTTCCCTCACAACTTCAGCTGATATACCCATGCTTTTTGCAAAAGCTTCAACTTCCTTTCTCACTCTCTGGATTATCATTGGCTTCTTCAATTGATCATGTACTTGCATATCCTTTTCCTCAAAGGTACCAAACCTCTCTTCTGTCGGATCTCGAGGTTTACTTAGCAAGTGTTGAGCATATAGCTCCAAAATGTGTTCCTCAACCTCATAACCCATAGGCATTATCCACACTATTCTAGGATTAGCATCTTCCATCAAACATTGATCAATATCATCCATGAAGCAAATTGTATCCTTATACTTCTCCACAATAGAAAAAGGAATCCTTTCCCTGGCTTGCATTTCATTTTGAAAATTCTTAAAATAACCCCAGATAGCAGTTTTCCTTGCTTTACTATCTCCAATTCCATACAAGATGTCTCTAATTTGAATAGCTATAGGTTTATCACCTTGCCAATGAACTTTTCCAACTCCCAAAACTTCATTCATGAAATAGAAGAATAAACACAACAACATATTACCATACTTGAAGGAATTCTTCTTATCTTTCTTGATTTTTCCAAAATTCTCCATTAAGTGGCTCCAAAGTAACTCACACAAGTCATAATCTACATTTTCTTTGACCATCTGATATGATTCATAGATTGTTGTATCAAAAACAGAGTTGTCCCGACTGGAGTGATAGATCTTATACCCAATGACCATAGAAGAAAATCTAACATCCACTTCAATAATATCATCAATTGTCATAGCTCTCTTGTCAAACACTGAACCCGTTGCATCTATGACGATTTGATTCTTCACAACTTTCAATGTGGGAAACCCACCGGATGAATTTAAACCAATAACAGTCCTTATGGCTTCCTTTGTAATCTTGAAAGGTTGACTTAACCACATGAACTCGACATGCACTCAACTCAATATATCGAACCCATTTAGTTTCTTTGAACACGAGGAATTTCACAATTTGTGTGAATTTCTTCTCCTCCAAAGTCTTAAATTCAAGTTTCACACATAAATCTTCTCCCACAATTTGATTGGTGTACAAATTCAATAACTAAGAGCTTCCTAATTCTTCAACATTCGCATGAATGTATGCCCTAATATCTTCGATACACTAAACGCCATATAGAACAAAAAAAAATGCACCTAAAGGTTTTGTTTCGATGGATTTGAATGGGTGCATTTGAATTTTGAATGGGGCCTATCCTTAATATCGACAACCAATGGAGCAGCCATTTCCAAAATTTTCAAATTCACAAGTTTTTAGATAAATACCTTTTGCTAGATTAGGGTTTGATCGTCGAATCACTTTCAGACTTGAATCTTCGCCAAAGTTTTCCAAAGTTCGCTTCAGAGCTCTCCAAACTTCTTCTTCTCAAAATGCAAAGTGACAAATGAGGGATAAAAATGACTTTTTATCATTCGCGCACCTAACTTTTTTCATTGCAATAAATGATTTTTCCCTAGGTCTTCCAGATACGCTATTTTCACAGACTGTGAAAGAAAATTCTTCTGCAGACCTTCAATTTTGCATAAATTCTCTCCACAAGACATTCCAAAAAATTTGCACATCACTAATGCAATCATTGCAATCTGCCACATTCCAATACCAACTACTGACAAGGGGGTTAAAAGATTTTATTAAAGAACTCCCCCTAGGCCAAAGGCCTTGAGCTAATTCTCAAAGGAATTACCTGAATCAGGTTCTGGTGTGGAAAAAATTCCTACATCAGAGGGACTCTTCTTTACCCATATCTTCTTCATTTTCTTCCTAATCTCATCTATAGTAACTTTTCCTTTCCCCTTTTCATCTTTCTGCATGTTTTTTCTTTGATGTATCGGACCCTTTATGCTTCTGCAAAATCTAGCAATATGACTGGATTTGTTGCAATTGTAACACACCACATTTCTTTGTCCAGACCAATTGTTCCATTGATTTTCTCTTGATTTGCACTAGTTAGCAATATGGCCAAATCTATTGCATGTATAACATCTTATATCTCTATTGAAAAATTCATTTGACATATTTCTGCATTCAACTAATTTTTGACCATACTTATTGCAATTGAAACATTGACCTGAGAATGATGGACCACTTGGATTCATTTTGCTTCTACATTGAGCAACCATATGACCAAATTTATTGCAAACAAAACAATAACCATTGAATCTTTGAGCATTAGGTTGTCTTACCAGATACCTTCCAGCTTTGTTCATTTGATTTCCTTGCCTAAATCTCCTTTGTCCATGTATATTCAAAGCTTTCTCCTTTCTCTTTAAGCATCCACACTTTTCTTGTCACCTTCAAATTCTCCGGGACTTCCTTTTAATTAGTTCATCAAGCTTGATGAGCTAATTCAGAACTCTCCTGAATCATTTGCAGTGTTTCATCTCCTAAATCAACAATCATTTCTAAGCTCTTCATTAGTTTTGATTCCAAGCTCCAACTCATCAATCCATCAGCATTCGGCCACTCTTCTGTAAAAGTTTTTCTTCAAGGGACTCAGAGTGTTTCCCTCTTCCCTTCCTTTTATGTCTCAACTCCTTGTCATCCCCTCATCAATAGATTCCATCCCATGCTCTTGTAGATATATTACTATCTCCTCGTGTTTCTTTCTACATTCTCCTCCTATGTTTTCCCTTCAAGGCTTGACCTGTGCTCAGCCCTCCATGTTCTTGCATTTTCTTTTTTTTGTCAGATCACATAATCTTCTTTCCCTCTTTGACCTGTTTGATCATCTTTCAATAATTGAATGAATTTCTCAAAGATTCACAGGAGAGGCTTGGTCTGGCACCCCTAACTCTGTTTGGATTAATCAAGATCATCTAGGGCCACCAAAAGTTGTTGTTGAAGACTGCTTGAATCCATTGAATCACTTTCCCAGATCTTCCCCAAGCTTTTAAACTTCTTCCGAGGAACTAGGATCTGATACAAATTGTTGGAATCAAGGAACACTGAGAGGGGGGGTGAATCAGTGTTCTGCAATTTTTAACTTAATTAATCTAATCTTTAAAGCAATTATAACACTCAACCAAAAGAAAAATGCATGAACATAAAACAAACAACCACAACACCATAACACAAGGATTTTTTACATGGAAACCCTATTAGGGGAAAAACCATGGTGGAGATCAATCCACAATATGATTTGAGTATACTCAAAAAGTGTTTACAAAAAGGGAATACACATGGATTCAGGCGCACTGCTTAGAGCTCACTGCTCAAATACAAAATGAAGACTCATTGTCTTACAAAAGTATTTGGATTACATCCAAAAGATTTGAACTAACAAAATAGCATCTGCTAATGCCTGATTACAGTTCCAGTTAAGCGCATTAATCGCTTTCTTGACCTTCTGTCTGATTCTACTCTTTTGCTCTGTCTTCTTTAATTCGCATCACAAATCCTTTTATGCACAAGTGAAACTGTGCATGGGCTTCTACAATCTCTCAATTTCACATCACATTATCAACACACTTCTGCATTACACTGCAAATGATATAAATGATCACTTTATATATATCCTCAGAATCACAAAGTTTTGAATCAACCACATGACTTCAATACAACATAAAATATTTGGCAAAACCGTTGGCTCCTAACTACAAACAATTTCTAAATTTTACACCAAATCCAAAGCTTCAGCCACACAACATAGTGAGGGACCCAAATTCAACATGCTTGAACATAAAAACACTTAAAAATTACTCCTCAAAGATCCAACACGCCACTTAGTCAACCTTTTGCACTAATAAACAAAAAATTAATCAACCAGATCTTCTACCTTGCACACAAATTGATACAAGGCTCTATGATTCAAGGAAAACATAGATCATACACCTAACAACCTTCCCTGATATCCACAACCACCGATAACAACTCTGCATATTGTTTAAACACACCATGTTGGATGCCTCATTTCCATTGGGATGTGCTTAATCACAATTAACTGAATGGTGATGAGCAAATGCTACTGACATGGATTGAATCAATTCCATCTAGGGTTCCATCAATGACAACACCATGATGCCATGTTGTCTCTTTCCAACAACAAGAACCTTTTTTTTAAAGCATAACCTCCTCGAATCAACTAATACTTAACATTTTACATGAAATTCTTAAACATTCTATAAGATTATTATTCTTTGTATGTGCATGTCTACAAGTGAAATAAACTTTTCTTTTAAAGAGACATGGTATGTAGAGGGAATAATGTTTTTATTATTATTATTGAATTTGTGTTTGTTTATTTATTTTTATCCTTCACTTGCCTCTCTTTTGTTTTATCTCCATTTACTCTCATGTTTTCCTTTGTATGTGCAGGGCTGGATAAGCATCTTATACATATTTTCTTATTTTTTCATAACTTGTAATTAAGTTTACTAATGTTTTTCTTTAATTGAAAAATATAATTAATATCAATAATTGGTTTTATTTATCTAATTCTCTATAAGGGTTGGTAATTTATTTATTGATTAAATGGATATACAATAAAATCACGCAGATAATGAAAGTAAAATGAACTTTAAATGAACACTAGCATATACACATACATATATATGCATAAACTAGAATTGTATAAAAGTAGAAATACATTATATTACTTAGGATGAAATATCATCAGCATACATTTTTTTTGGAAATTTACAATGCATATTTTAAACTCCTAATTGTCACATGTAATATTTATGTGCTATATATATTCACTTAAAAAAATAGTAATGAAAGGTTTCCAATTTAAATTGGTTTTAAGAATAAAATTAAATCACCACCACACCAAGGTTTTTTTAAAAATAAACTCCCAAAAACAAAAGAAACCCTAGGCCTCTTTTTCTTCATCCCAAGTATTTTGTGGTGACTTAATTAAGATTTGCATTGTTTTCAATTATTGCATCTTTAGTTAAATCTAGAGACTCTATTTTCCAATGGATAAAGGCACCAGTCTGTGATTGGATTTTTTCTCCTATCATCCTCAAACCACTCCAAACACATCAATGAAAAAACTTTAAAGTTTTACTTTTTATGTGTTTTATTGCAATGTCTGAATGAATACAACAATGCAAGGGTGTATCATAAACTCATTCTCAGACACTTATATGGTAGATTATCTATTTAATAAGATGCTCGACCTTACTTTTCCAAACTAGTACATAGGCATATTGTGACACTAGTATTGGGATACACTGTGATGTGGGTATAGTTTTTTGTAAGGTATTGTTTAGCGTTTCAACCATAAATTTGGAATCTTAGGGAAAACCCCCTTGGTCTTGTAGAGGAAAAAGTAAAGGAGGTCTTACCCAACTCAACCATTGGTCCTTAGTTGCCCAACCTAAAGATAGGTTTGTGTTAATTTTCCAAGTTTGACACCCTTGGCACCTAAAAGATTACCAAACCTTACGAATTTGGGACCAATAGCTTCTATCACCAACATAGCCCTTGATGGCTCCTTGGCATGCATTAGGCAATAACCTTGATCCTTGACCTCCAAAAAATCCTAGGCATGAATCACACAACAACTCTGATTCCCAAAATTGACATCTCCTTAGGTGAGTAATCTTTTATCTAGTTTATGAAAAAGGGGCATGGAAAAATCACAACCATTTGACATTTCAGTTGGTTATGAAAGCCACTTAAATATCCAACAGAAAGATGGATTTTTGAAAAGAGGATACCAATATATTGATAAAAATCATGTTATAGGGAGTTGCGGATATAACAATATGTACAAAAAATGGTGAATTTGGTGAAAATTATTTTGAACTAAATTATGAGGCAAAGATTTCATAGATTATTTTTAATGATCTATTTCAAAGTCAAGATGAGAATGATTTTTTCAAAGAACATGTGGGGGTAATTGTTCCTTGAGAGCATTTTAAAAAAAATAAATAGTTAAATGCTATAGGAGATATCTTAGATTCCCAAGAGATTGATGGAAAAATAGTTCCCTCAGTAAAAAATAGATAACTATAATTCCTTAACAAGTTTCTTTGTTCAATAATATCTGAGACTCCCTACAGATTAAAGGGAAATAAGCTCTTTTAATAAAAACTAAATAAAGTTCCTATAACAAGTTTGCGGGGACACCCCTATTGTATAAAAAAAAAAGTTCCTATAACAAGTTTCTTAGTTCTCTATTAATAATATAACAATCTATCATAAAATTAATTTAATGTGTTACTCTACATTATTATTATATTTAATGATACTATCCCATTATTGAGGAAATAAACATAAAATCTAAAATTTATGCATCCCTAGTCTCCATAAAACCTTGTTGAAAAAAAGTACCTTCCTATTTATCTAGGCTTTGTTTGTACTAAATAAAAAGTGATGTTTTGGTTATATTTTAATTTCACATATAAAGGAACTTCACTTATACAATTTATAATATATATAGGAGACCTCTTTTGAAAATCAGAGTACCTTCCTTTGGCATCAAAATTTATACCAAGATAAATCCTAAATCAATTAGTGAAATAAGAAAAAGAGAAGAATAATTCACCTAAACCACATTAAAAAAAATGATCTCAATTCAATTTTCTAACAAATAGGTTTAGGAATAACTTAAGATATAAAATAAAACAAACAAATCTAATTGCTTATTTATGGATGCTTTGACACACAATGGAACTTCCTTGGAAATCAAGACCCATATGCTTTAAAAAATAAATCTAAAAGAAAATTAGAATCCTTTTCTTTCATATCTTTTATTTTAAAAAATATTAATTCAAAAATTAAATATTAAATCATTTTTAACTTGGATCAGAAAGGAAAATAAAAAAGTAAACAAAAATCAATTAACAAAACAAACCCACGTATAAAACTCTATAAAACATCATTTAAGATTTCACTTAATAAAATTTTTCTTTGTATAAAGTCTATAGCACGTTATCAAAGATTAGTAATAATCAATTTCTATTGCTCAATAACAATGTAAAAAAAATGCATAGTGAGAGATTGCTAGCAATGACTAGTACTAACACTACTTAGATGAGAATAATAATACATCAAAAAGATTCCACAATATAATACAAAAATATCAAATTTAATTTTAATTAGGCACATGCTCATCTATATAAAAAGGGACCAATTATGTCAATTATGACAAATGAACATGTTAAACTAGACTAGGTGTCCTAATCATGTATCTTCATATTTATTTCTAATTTTATGATGCATTAGAATTTGAGGACTTAGAGTCTAGAGATCAAATTTGGATTAGGATGGGAAAGTGCTCATCTGTATAACAATTGACCAATTCTCTCATTTGTGAGAGGTGCACATATTGAACTAGATGTGGGTGCCCTAATCATGTCTTTTTATTATTAGATCTAATTAGATGATACTCATACTTAGTAAGAGCCAAAGAAAAAATATAACATAGACTTAATATAGCCTTATTTAACAATCTAAGAAAATAAATCTAGGATTGTATATATTCCAATGTGCTCACCAAGTTATTTTCCTTAAATGTTTTGCAAGAGACCTCTTGTACAATTAAAACTATCTTCCCAAATTAGTGTTGATCATTGGTATTATTAGCAATGACTTAATGATTCTCACATTATTAGAAGTTCTAAAGAATGAAATTACAACACAAAAACTATTTAATAAACAAGAGACCAATGGAAATATCATCGAGACGTATGATATAACAACTAATTTACCATGCTTGCATCAAACACAAACAAGAAAAAATAGATATTTCACTACTAAAGTGTTATAATATTTACATATTAGAGGAAGAGTGACTAAAGTTATTTTGATTATTATTTGATACTATAGTTAGAAACTATTGAGGATCAATCTCTTATGACTCTTTGTCATTAGAGCTAACATTAACATTAGTTTAGGTAGGATGTACACACAGGTACTCTTCAATTATCTCTTTACCCACATGGTTGGGGCATTGCGATTACAACCAAAAAACATATCACATACTGTAGATGGTTTTTTTTTTGTGTTTGTTTTTAGTTATGGTGTGCAATTATTTTTTCATACTTTTAGTTGTTTCATAGACGTTGTGAAGATATATGTTTCTCGAAGCCAAATCTCTTCAATTTTATTATTTTTATATTATAGCTATTTATCTTTGGTCCTTTTGTTGACTGTGATTTGCTCATCCCTTGATACAAAAATAATAATATTTTTAGTTAGAATAGAATGAAAATATTAATGATTTGCTAATCAAAATTAAGTTCCAAATAATTAGAAATATGTGTTGAAGAGAATTATTTTGTTATGTCACAATATAATCGCATATATAATTTGGCATGTCCATAAAAAATTATTTACTAGAACATTTTTTATATTATTAGAAGATAGATTATGCATTTAGTGATGAAATACTACTTTAGGAAGTTTGTAAGTGATTTATTTTTGTATTATATATAAAAATTAAAAAACAGAAGTTGTAATTTTTTAAATTTAATTTTTTTTTATTAAATGAAAATTAGACATTAAATAATTAAAAATATTTGTCGAAGATATTTTTTTTCTTATGTCACAATATACACCAAGCTATACTGACTTGTTATCTAAAAATTATTTGTTATAACATTTTTTATTACAAACCACATTGTGAAGCTTCAATTGCCTATCATGGTCTGAAGATGGCTCAATCTAAAGGTTTTAAGAAGGTTTGGATTGAGGGTGACTCCATAAATGTTATAAATAGCATAAAGAAGTCTACCCCCCCCTCAGTGAATGGTTGAATCTCTTATTATGTATGCCTTGGATATCTTGAACTCCTTTAATCAATGTTTCATTTCCCATATTTATAGAGAGGGAAATTGTCTTGTTGATATATTTGCTAACTATAGGGTTAATGAACATATGGTTTCATAAGGGAATGACCCCCTCCCCATTGAAGTCCTTTCAATTATAAATCATGATTTACAAATGAGCCAAGGAAGGGGTTCTTATCATTATTTGGTTATATCACATGCAAATTATTATGTGGTATATCAAATCTAGGTGTGATCTTCATAGAAGCTTCTCCTTGCAATTTTTTTATGTGATTAAGGTTCGTAAGGATCGACAATCAAGGTAAATGATTTCTCCCTACCACCTCACATTTCCCACACGGATTGTGAGTGGTTGTAAAGCTATCACCTTCTCGAGGCTTCTCTTAATTCTCTGTAAATCTTTCAAGATCTTGTGTTTTAGTGTTGCTACCATGGGTGGTGAATGAAATTGAGTTGAACTGATATCGTGTGACTCTTCTAAAACCAATAAGAAGGTTTGGGAGCTGTTGCAGGTTGGGGAGTCACTCCCTACATGGAAAGACTCCATGGGCATGACCCTAAGGTGTCACAGGCATTTGTTGAGGGTTGGCAAAATAGAGCTTTGAAGCTTAGTGGGATGGAGTTTAACATTATTGAAGAGCTCATTGTTGAGATTACGGGTTTGTCCACTGAGGGAAGGAAATTCTATAGGGATAAGAAATAGGATTGAGTGCGGCTATGAAAATTTTCTTCAAGGATGATGAAAGGAAAAAAATTAGAGAGGGCAAAATGTGGGGGTTATCTTCATAGTTCTATCAAGGCAATATGGAGTGATGTGGCTGAAGAAATAATGAGGTATTTTATGTTTGATGGGTGTTTTTATGTTCTGTCTGGGTACCATTTTGTTTTGCTTAATCACTTCAAGCATAGAAAAAATATTTCCTTTCCTTTTTATTTGCTTATTTCCCTGGAGAGTGGTATAAGAGACCATAAACAAAATCCCAACAACCTAGTACTCCATGAGGGTTTAATCCTCTTAATCTTGAAGTATGATAAGCCATATACTATTCCTAATCAACCTAAGAAGGTTTCTAAAGGCCGACAAAAGAAGCATGATTTGGAGTATGACACTGGGTTTGAATTTGGGTCAACTGATGAGGAGTATGTGCCTGATTTGGAAGCCTCCATGGAGGTTTATTTAGAGCCTCCTGCTTCCTTTGAGGGTAAGAGGATTAAGAAGGGGAAATCGCCCAAAACCCCTAATTCTAAAGAGTATGCTACAAGTAGTGAAGAGGAGGAGGATTCTGATCACCCTTCTCAAACTCTGAAATCCAAACTTGGAAAGTCTCCGGGTGGTAAGAAATTTAAGGGTGATTCCTTGGGTAAGAAGAAAGTGATGGAAAATGTTGTGGGGGTTAAGGTTGGGGATACCTATTTGATTGGATTGAAGAGGAAGGTGGGTTTGAAGGATGTGATCTCTTAGAAGAAATCTAAATGGAAAGTGTGCCTAAACTAGGAGGGGATTGTTAGTATTGGTGTTGTTTCTCCTAATGTTGGGCCTCTAAAAGTTGCTAGTGGTTTGGAGAATGAGAAGGAGCAACAACAGGGTAGGAATGTGGTTGCTGAGATTGAGTGTACCATGCACAAAATTAAGGTTCCTAGTGTTGGTCAAAAAGGGAAGGATGCTCTTGGGAATGAAAATGTCAGTAGGGATTCTCTAGAGGATTGGGTGGATGACAAGAATGTCTTCAATTGTAATAGGGATGACTTTCCCAACATGCTTGGTTTGGTGAAAAAGGAACCTTAACTCTCTTTAGGATTTTTAAGTGGGATTTCAATGAATTGAATCTCACAAATGTGAAGGTTTGATCTCTAGTAAATAATGTAGGGGATTCCTCTACTCCTAAGGAGCCTTCTGTCTAGACCCTCAGTTAGCTGATGTGATGAAAATCGTCACTGATGAGATGCTGAAGATGAAAAAGTCTTTGAATTGAGAATTACAGTTCTAGAAGATAAAATGGATCGTGCCTATCAGAAGCTAGAAAAGTTTGTTGACGTTAGTAAGACTACAATGTGTAATGAAGCTGAGGGGTCGCGTTTCCTGAATTAGAAAGCTAGGCACTGCTTGGGGGAAATGTCTTGTGAGAAAGAAGCTACGATTGATGTGGTTGGTCTCCGTAGTGTTCAGAAATTAGGGGCTAGTGAGAAGGGTCCTTGTACTAGGACTCACAAAAAAACCAAGTTGAATGTTGGGATCGCTGCTAAAGAGGTTATTGAGGTTATGAATGTGCACCAAAAGATTATTGACAATGATTTGGAAGTGACTAATATATTGAAGAACCTGTAGTCTTTTGTTGTTTTTGTTCTTCTTTTTGGCTGGTGTTTTGCTTCTTCTTTTTCTGCTTGTTGGTTGCTCATTTGGTTTTTATTATTTGTTAAAGCAACAATCCCTTTTGTAAATGGTTTCGAGGTCCCTTCAAAACTGTTTTATAGTAAAACTGAAAATATAATTAAATTATTGTAACTTCCTCTCTTACACTCTTGTTATTATTATTTACCTTGTGTGCCTATAGTTTATAATAAAAAAAGAATGAATATATGATGCATTAACTTATGAGTGTTCTATTACTTTTGAATCTCTCTCTCTCCACTCACCTTGTATGTTATTAAGGAAAGAAACACATATGTTACAAATGGGTGTCGATGTTATCTACCCTTTTTAGGAAACTAATTAAGTAAAATAGTGAATGTCATTAATAAATGAACTTTTATTTTGTGTAATAAGTAAAATAATGAATGAATATTTCTCTCCATTGAATATTTTAGATATAATTAATGTTTAAATATTAGTAGAATATTTTTTCTTATAATCTATATCCCTTCTCGATTAATTATAAAAGAAATAATGTTTATGTTTATATTGAGTTGAGTTTCATTCATGTAGGTTATCTTATTCTCCCTATCTCTAACTAATTAGAATGCCAATGTAGATAGATAATGCTATGATTTTTAATTATGGATCTAATGAAAAAGGATTAAATAGATGGATGGTTTTTCTTATTTTTTATTACAATTACTATGAAACTTAAAAATATAAATAAAAAATTCTTAATTAGTTGTTTGAAAGAATTATGTTAAGAATAAATCTTAGGAAGGCACAATC
>VDFB02117312.1:0-16250 GCA_007258455.2 Sequoia sempervirens
GTCACCTAAATTAAATAATTTTTATTATTTAATTTCTCCAGCAACCTCTTTGTCTGTGCCAATCTTATCTTCCACATCAATTCTTATCTCTTGACATCTCATTCAATTTCATCCCTTGATTGAATTATCTCATAATTCAATCTCAGCCCTTCATTTGCTGTGTTGCCCTAATTTTGACCTAACCCTATTCAATACTCACAGCATTCAATCTTGACCATTGATTCTAGGGTATTTGTCATCTTCTCATCCTGGCCACACATTCAAAATTGCAATTTCTATAAAATGGCAATTTTGTTCTTATTTCATATCTCATGCTCATTCTGTCAACTTAGGTTATTTTGTCATTTGCAGTCATTGTCCTTTTTTTTAGTCTATTGTGAGGTCATTTCTTTTATATAAATCCTTCAACCTTTGCATAGGGCTTTGACATTAGTCTAGGTGCTCATTGGAAATCTGAGGGCCTCATTTGATTTGCTGCAAACTAGAAGGTGTAACAAAGATGAAGCATGGAAGATGAAGATTTATGGTAACATTGTTCCTTTTATTTTCATATTGATTTCCTTTGTGCTTTGTTACTTCAATGGATTTTAATGTTATTGTGCTAACCCTTTAACAAATCTGCATTTTCCCTTGATTACTTAGAAATCACAGCTATGTTTTTGGTGATGGTACTCTACATGGGGGTTTCTAAAGCCAAATGGAAGAAGCTCTATCAGATGGTGTTCCATCACTCACTATTGGGTGAAATTGATGAAGCCCTGGACAATTTGGATGGAAACCTACTCATCCCATTGCCACATAATTACATGTCTTTAGGGAACAGGTTAGAGGTGCCAAAATTTTCGATGATGTGCATGCTAAAGCCGACGGAAGCTCGAAAAGAATTGGGGAGAAATTGAGAGAAGAATTACATGTCTTTGGGGAACAGGTTAGAGGTGCCAAAATTTTGGTGGTGTGCACGCTAAAGCTGATGAAGCTCGAAAAGAATTGGGAGAAATTGAGAGAAAAATTACATGTCTTTGGGGAGGTTAGAGTTACTTACGAAATTTCTGGTGGGTGTGCACGCTAAAGCCGACGAAGCTCGAAAAGAATTGGGGAGAAATTGAGAGAAGCATCCCATTCATGATGTGTGTAGTGAACATTTCCAAGAACCAATCGGATGGGTGGGTATAGGATTATGTGAAGGTGAAAGGGCCGGAAGGGAAAGTGTGGGCAACAGATGATGAGGACTGGGAGTTGGGTGTGTGTGAAGAGTGGTTTGAAAATGACTACAAGGACATGGAGGAAAAATCCAATCACCCTACACATCAGCCTTGTGGTGTTGAATGCAATTGAAGCCAGGAAGATGTGTAACATCCTGCTACGCAACCCCGAAGGGTAAGAGCCAAAAGAGGACAAGATAAAAAAAAATTTAAACATAAAGAATAACCAGCACAAAAAGAAATTGTCAATACGACATATCAACAACATACATGGCCAAGCATGGCCGAATGTAAAACCAAGAGGAGAGGACTGATTTACCCTCCAAATAAAATACGAATAGGAGCAAATAAGATAGCTTCAAAAAAAAATCTCTGGAACTTTCTATGTCGGTGCTCTAGAACTTTCTACTCCAAAACTTTCTACACCGGTGCTCTAGAACTTTCTACTCTGGTACTCTGAAACTTTCTGCTATAACATCACAGAACACATACAGAAAGCTCTAATGTGTTGGAACTTTAGCAATAGCAATATAGAGCAACAAATAGAAAGTTGTGTTGCACCGAAACTTTTGCAGAACATTGCATGAAGGAAATACATAGCCCAATCTCTTATTATAGCATGAATTTTTTTGAAAGAAAGGCCATAATGATCATCAAAGTGCAAGCAAGTCTGATACAAACACCGAAACCCATAAGCCAAATATAAAACATCACATTTCTTCTCATTAATTTATACGATTACATCTTCTCTCTTAAGAGAGTACAATATACACATAAAGGAATATACATGAGTACAATGGCATAGCCATGAATAAGATACATCAACTGATAAGATAAGTACAAGAGAGATCAGCTCCAACTGGTGCTCCAATAACCTGTACATCGGTCCCCAATGGTGGTGGCAATGCTTCCCTACCATGTGGACTCAAAAGAGACCACCACACCGTGCTTGGAGGTAGTCACAAGGTCCAACAGAGATAACAAGGCAAGGATAATATATGGCCAACACTCACATCAAACACGGAGCAAACATGAAATACAATGCATAAGGCCAATGCCACAAAATGAAGATGTTCATACAATAACATGTCAGGTATTACTCACAACTACTAAGGTACTAGGTACTAGAGTACAAATTGGATGGAGTGTCATCATGTGTGCTCGAAGGGATGGCACCACACAAAATCAAGTACACCTCTCATACGGACAAGGAGACTCAATCATGCTCACATCAACACCCTACAGATGGATAACTCAATGCCCCACAGACAAATAGGCCTTCTCAAGTGCATCCTTAGCCTTTACAAGCACTCAAGGCCATGCACGAGGACTCATTATCTTATAAGTGTTTTACCCCAATGTTTTTATTTATTTGCCACAAGTTTACAATAACTCTACTACTAGTTCCCCTGGCAGCCACCTACGGCCCCAAGCCCGTAGAGAGCCACTCCATAAGACCAATCTAATTACCTAGACCTAAGCTCATCTCCTTTAACTAAATGAGGAACCCATAGCAAATATGAACAGTGAAAAAACCACTAAAATCCATCATTAAAACCTTTTAAAACAGCCAAGCAACATTGTTGCTAAATCATTTAAACAACTGATCACATACACTAACAAGTAGATCAAACACCATACAAACATTCATCATTAACTTAATAAAAAGAAACCAAACATATAATCAGTATTAACCTCATTAAATCATCTCGAAAAGCCACTTTTTAAACAATTAAAACTACTAAGTGATGGCACAAAACATAGTTCCAATTCAAACGAATGAGAAAGAGGCATTAAAATTCAAAGTGCCCAGATCTAAAATCGGAGCCTGACCCAGTTCATATTTTGATGTTCCCAGTTGGATTCCACCTTTATTTTTAAAATTTATGATCAAAAATAAGGTGTTGTTCTGAAAAATGTGTTTTTAGCCAAGCTGGGCAAAATACATGAAAAATGAAAGTGCCCAGATTAAAAATTGAACAACGACCCAGTTGAGATATGGGAATTTATACATGGAATACACCTTTAGTTTGAATTTTTAATAGGTGATTAATGAGAAGAAATTAAAAAAATGTGTTTTACCAAGCAGCACAAATTTTGACCAAAAAAGAAAGTATTCAAAATTCATTTTGGACTCCAACCTAGTTGAGATTTGGGTATTTTTAGGTGAATCTCATAGTTGGATTTGAGTTTAAACTAAGAGATTTGCACAAATTTAGAAAATACTCAGACTTTCCCCAAAAATAAATACCATAACCAAGCTGAAAAGAAAACTCAACAACCAAAATGCCTTGACAACACCCAAAGCAGCCAAGACTCCCAAAACATTTAAACACACTCATACATATATTTCTAACTCAAAAATTCAAGGAAAACACAAAAGAATACCTTAAATCTGCCCCAAATGTGAAGTGAAGAAATGCTCTATTAGCAAGGCACAACGAGATTCCAAAATAGAGCAGCGAGACTACAAGGCTATGTTGAACCTTCGGAGCCACTGCCCACAAATTTCTCCTTAGAAATTCTCCATGTTTCTTCCCCAACTCAACCGCCCAAATCATGGGGTTTTCTCCTTCTTCCCAAAATAGAAGTTTTCTTTTCCAAAAAGATAACCCTCCCAAAAAAATAAAAATGTATATATATATATGTATATATATATCAATGATAAGGCTGCCCATTTTCTTTTTAAATAAACTCCTCAACACAATAAATGAAATAAAACTTTAATTAAATAAACTAATAAAGCTCTCCAAAGCAATTAATTAAAATCACTAACTATACAACATTCTCTATTACACATAAAAATAATAATTTAAATCCAACATTAAAATACACACAAGCTCCTCAATAAGATTTAAATAAGACTATAAGAGCTCACAAAAAGGATTAATAAATTCATTTAAAATTACTAAATGAAATATATCATTCCCTCAAATGATCAATAAAAATCACTTAAAATAGCATATTTAAAACCTCATGAATATAACCATTCCAATCTCCAATCAATGAAACACTATAAAATGCCATCTATGAAACCATGTCATAACACCGACAACCAAAATATATAGTCACATAAAAGATTAATGGAAACCATGACAAAATACCTCAACAAACCATACTGGTAAACCACATGCAACCGAAAGGTGCTCCAGATGTTACCGTTAGGTAACCAGACGATAAGACAACAATACGGGAACACCTCACTAACAAGGTACAGAGGGATAGGGTAGGGGATGTTTGGCCTGTGACTACCTCCAGTAACCATCATTGAGGAATACAAGTACGTTCAGGCCTATGGATCCAAGCGGAGTCAATACTTAGTACCTGCATCACCCCAATCACACGTCAAAGTACATGTGCATATAACATATATCATATAGTTGAAGCAACATCAATCATCAGGAAGAGGTTCATGATATCGTAAGCCTCTCGGATATGAGTGTTACAACATCATCCCTTTCATGTCCATAATCATACAGAAGCAATGATAATAGTATATAAACATATAAGCATCTAATCCAAATTAATAACTAATCATGATAACCTTTCCCATACTCATTAATGGTTGATGTACAACGTGGTAAGTTTGGCAAGCCCGACGAAGAATTCTCTTTATATGTTGATTTTTTAGCTTATTTTCTCTCCATATTTGGTTCGCTTTCTATGCCCTCTGCATGGTAGTCATGGCAGAGTGCTCCAGATTCATTTTTGAGATTTCATTTGAAGCGGTGGTAAGCATTGGGCAAGACATGCCCATTCAGTTTGATTGTAAGGTTTGACAAACAGCCCTCAAGCTCATCACTGATCAACAGTTGAAAAGAATTATGTACGGATTGATCTACACGTGGTGGTAGCTGTAAAAATGATTTTGGGGAAGGATATTTTGGCAAACCAAGAGACATTCTGGGTGAATACCCATATTGTCTCCTATTTCCTGGCGTCAATGTTAGACATTAGGACTCCTAAAGCCAAGGCCAAGGAACTAATTTGCAAGCTCTTCAAAAAAGAACTCCTAGGTGGCTTGGAGGAGGTGATGAAATCAGCTCTCCCAGGTCACGGCACACCTCGGCCCTAGGATTTTCCACTGGTCAAGGTGACGGGAGAGGTTATTAAGGTTTATCCCCTGTTATTGAAACTCAAAGGCATGGCCTTTATTAGGCACCACCAAATTTTTGCGTACGGGGTCAGTTTCCTGAAGAAGCTATTGGTGATGGAGTAGGTTAGTGGCTTCGAATGGGTGGTAGAATTTGCTCAATTTTCTAAGATGAATGGCTTTTAGCCGTTGTCTTTGTAGCCTGGTTGGTTTATAGGTTTTTGTTTATAAAAAACTATAGTTTTTATGGCTGTTGTTGGGTGGTGGCCCTTCCGTCTCTTTTTAGTCTAGCATATGTATATGTTTTGCCTCCATGGTCTCTAGGTAGGGTTTATGTTTTTTTCTAGTGAATTTTGATGGTCGATGCGGTCGGTAATGTCAATCAAATGGTGTTTGGGATGGATAGAAAAGGCATCTTTGCAATTTTGCAACCTGCTATGCAGACGTATTGTAATCTTTATGGAAACTTAATATAATTATCTCTTACGAATCAAAAATAATAATAATAAAAGAATAAGAATAATTTAATATAAAAATAATATAGTAACTATATAATACTATAATAATAATATTAATAGTAAACAATAATATAAATAATTTAATATAAAAAATATTATTATAAATATAAAAATAATAAGAATAATAATATAATATTAAAATAATAATATTAATATAATATTTTTAATATTAATAACATAATAATATAAATATATTAAGATTCTTTTCATATATAAAATAATTCTAATATTAATTATAATATAATATTATCATTTCATAATAATGTAATATAATATAATACTATCATTTTTTTGATATATTAATTTGGCACTAAGGGGGCCAAACCCAAAATACATCATTGTTCAACATATACACATATAAATAAAATTATAAAATAGACAAAAATTTCCTTCTAACAGTCTGATTAGGAGGCTTCTACACTAGAACAACATCTTCATCTAGGTCCTCATCTGCCACCACCACCCCATGAGGTGTGGGGAGTGTCATCACCGTCTATTCCTCCAACATTTGATGAGCTCACATTATCTCCTTCAATTGAGCTACATTACCAACCACCTCTTGCATTCTCATCTCCATGTCTTCCCCAATGCCCCATACCACAAAGAGTAACCATGGCCCGTTGTAGCTTAGGCTGAGCTATGACCACACCCCAGTTGTGGGTCTGAGACCCCGTCCAACCACTACCCACTCTAGATATCTATCTATCCCTTCTCTCTGTAGCACAGGGAAAATTCACAGGTTAAGCAATTCAAAGCATAATTTAAAATAAAGGCAAGCTAACTAATCGAGAATAATGGAAAGAAATAAAAACATGCATAAACAAAGGATTTTACCAAACACACATTCGATTCCATGAATAACCTCCATTATCCTTCTCCATTTTGTCGTTGTATGATACTTTCCCTCATATTTTCATTAAGCATGCAAGTATGGCCTCATGATCATGATAATAGCGAAACATTGAAGATTTCTAAAGTTGCTTCCAAAACATAAGATTTCGGGAGGAGTAATAATGATGAAGGTAAAGCCAATTTATAGGAAATATGATTTTCGAATGACAGGCTCAGATTGAAAGATAAACCGACAATTAAGATTAAAAGATGTGGCATGCAATAAGATTAAGGTTGAATTAGTGTGAGTGATAAAGCATAAAAGGTGAGGATTAAATTAAATTGTAATTTAATCCTTAGCGGAAACTAGTCGAGACACAGAAGAATAAAGGTTGCATGTAAAGATAAAGATTGAAATAGATAGAAGATGATAATAAATTAATTAAATAATTAAATTTATTTAATTAATAAAGGTTTACACATAGAAGATAAGAATAAATCTAGATAACGGACTGATTAACACAGATTTTGTTCGTTAAAGATAATCAGATATTAAATCACTAGATAACTGAATGATAATCAATTTAGATCTAGACATAAGTGATAAATGACTAATTAGATAACAAAGAGATTATCTAATTATAGAGGAATATGCTAAGGATAAACCTTTTATGAATTAAATAATAATTTAATTCAACATTCAAGATTTTGGATTAAATTAAATAAATAAAGATTTATTTAATTAAAGAGAGAAAAGGCTAAAGAATAATTAAATAATTTAAAATGATTATTTAATTATAGTTGAAAGTGTCATAGGAATAAATTAAATAATAGTTTATTTAATTCTAGAAAGAAGATAAATTTAATTAGCGACATAATTAAATAAATAATATTTATTTAATTAATCAAGGAAGAATAAAAGTAAGAATGAATTAGTTAAATAATTAAAGTTATTTAATTAATAGAGGAAAAATGGCTTTAGAAAATAATTAAATAATTAACATTATTTAATTATGAAATGAAGATAAGAATTATGAAGAAATTAAAGTCACGGGCCTAGGACAATTTTCAATGTCTACACTCTCCATCAGGCTTTCACCAATCTCCTTAACAGCCATTTCACCACCCATATATCTTCCTGCACCTACAAAAGCAAGGCCATGAACATGGATGTGATATCACTGTTAACTCGGTATCAATAATTGGAGGAAAGAAAACAAAAACCTGGGATTTCATTAGTGGCGTCCATTGTCTCTACATCCACAATATTAAAAACCTTCTTCAGCCTCTAGTCTATGACTCTTCCCTTGAAGAACATTTTCCTTTCCTTCGCATTGAGACTAATGATTGTATCCATTGCTCAATATGCCAAATTTTCTTGTCTTGTGGGCTCATAAAGTCGTTTCATTGCCAACCTCCCTCCCTCATTTATTCTTCCTTGTCAATGACATAAATGCCTCTTGTCCTCCAAGTACCTTCTTTTATGGCCTTCACACATGGGAGTTTAGTCAAATCTTCTTATATTTCCTCATCATGGTTTGCTATCATGTCAATTGTGGTTTTAGATAACTTGTCTGCCTCCCCATTACCTTCACGATATATTGTATCAATTTGAAGTCTTCCAATAGGGTAAGGCTTTCCCAAATTCTTGGGATGAATTTTTGGATCTTCCAATTGGGGGTCTCCTTTATACGTATGGCATTGATTATAATCATCGAATTTCCTTCCAAATGAAGCCTTTTGAACCCCATTCTTCAACACATGTGTATCCCAATCCACACCACATGTATTTCAACTTCATTATTCATTACTTCTGGTAAAAATTTTGCCTCTTCTGTAAGTATCATTCCTAATTGGTCTCTTAAAATGCACCCTACTCAAGAGGGCCCCGATTTTTCCCTAGACACTCCATTGAAATTAACTTTCACTCATCCTTCATTTGGTGGTTGCCACTTCACATCAATTCTTGGATTAATAGCAGGATTAACCAAACACTTCCCATAAATGGGGAATATAATACTATCATTTAATATTTTTAGTGTATATATATATTAAATCTACAATACATATCGATTATTTAAATGTTTTTGTATATAAATAAAATCAATTTATGTAGTCAAAATAGAAAAGGGTTAGGGTTAGGGTAAGGTTAGAGTTACAATTATGGTATTTAGTTAAGGTTAGTTTAGGGTTACGATTAGGGTTTAGGGTTTAGGGTTAGGTTTAGAGTTACAATTAGTGTTATGATTATGATTGGGATTAGGGTTAGGGTTTAAGGTTATGCTTATGCTTATGAGAAATAGGTTTAGGTTTATGGTTTAGGTTAGGGTTAGGGTTAGGGTTAGAGTTAGGAACAAGGTTATGATTATGGTTAGAGTTGGGATTAAAGTTGGGGTTATGATTATGGTTAGAGTTAGGGTTAGGGTTATGGTTATGAGAAATGGAGTTAGGGTTAGGGGAGGGTTAGGATTAGGATTAAGCTATGAGAAATAGGGTTAGGTTTTGGGTTGGTGCTATGATCTTATGATTAGGGTTAGGGTTAATTAATGTTTAGGAATAGGGTTAGGGTTGAAAAAAAATTAGGGTTAGAGTTCAATTGGTTTAAAAAGGGAAAGGGTTGGGGATATGTTTAATGTTTGACTAAGGTTAGGGTTGTAGAAAAATGCTTCAGATAGGGTTCAAATATAAAAAGGGTTAGTGTTTAATTAGTTTAAAAAGGGAAAGGGTTAGGGATATGTTTCATGTTCGACTAGGGTTAATGATCTAGAAAAATGTTTAGCATAGGGTTGGGGACATGGTTGGGGTTAGAATTAGGATTATGGTTATGGCTAGGTTTAGGATTAATGTTAGGGTTATGAGAAATAGGGTTAGGGTTAGGATTAGTGCTCAAATTAAGGTTAGGGATAAGGTTATGGTTAGGTTTGGGGTTAGGGTTAAGGTTGGTGTTAGGATTAGGGTTTGTTTTAGGGTTAGGGTTAGTGTTAGGGTTAGGGTTAGGGTTATGGGAAATAGGTTTATAGTTAGAATTAGGGTTAGGGTTTTGGTTAGGGTTAGGGCTATAGTTATGAGAAATGGGGTTAGGGTTAGGGAAGGGTTATTGTAGATTCTCTCAAATGTATAATAAACTTGGTGTTATTGGGTCTACACACAACTCATAGGGTGCATTCCTAACTAAGTAGATCATCCTTCACTAGAGGTTGCATTTAATTATCAACTAGGGACTCAAACTTTAGACAGTGTTGGCACAATATATGCATTCATGGATCCTAGATACATCCTATATCAATGGAGTATAAGAAATTACACATGTACAAATGATCTGTATAGGATCTAGACTATATGCAGTATTGAATGCTTAACTTTTACAATGATTATTCCAAGTTTACGAAATTTGAATTCATGCATACATTAACAAATTTATGCATTAAAACTTCAAAAGAGAAACTGAATTCGAGAGAGAGAAGAAGAGAAGTCCAAACAGCGTTTGATTACGGAGTTCGTCACAAACGTGACTACGTCTCCGGGTCCGCTCCAATGGAGTGTGACCGATCCGATTAATCTCCAAATCAAAATTACAATTGCACCAAGAATTTTCCCTTAAAGCACATCAGCAAAAACATGCCCTCGATGTGTGGAATAGTCTTCAAAAGATCTCTAAGAAAACTCCCTTGCTCTCTGATTCACAGCTTCACCCTTCACTTGAAAATTCTGAGTAAAAAACTCACTCACACTCTCCCCTTTAAATACAAAAAAATTACTCAATATGGTATAAAACCATATGATTTACATAATTTCCCCATATCTCCTAAAAACAACATCTCCCAATTTTACATAAAATCTTTAACATAATTCTATAATAATCTCCCTTATCAAAAATAAATCTCCTATTAAAACCATTAAATGGTTATTATGCCCCATCACATATTTCATTACGGGCTTTTATTGTTTGGGAGGTTGTTTTATTTGATTTAAAACTTTGGGATATAGCCATTTTAAGGATTTTAGTTAGGAATATCTCCTAACTAACTGCTATATAAAACCAGTGCAAAATAACCATTAAACTCGCGGCATGGTGGAACGGTGGAGAGTTGGTTTCACAAACCGGCGGTTCCGGGTTCAACTCCCGGCCATAGGCCTTTTACAAACAAACTCTAACAAAATAACAACAAAACTAACCCGTCAACACATATAATTTAACGCACATAGTCTGGTGTAACGGTGAGCTGGCCGGCCGTTTCATAGGAGATCACAGGGTCAAACCCCATCCACTTTTTTATTAAACAAACCAACGAACTGCCCGATGCCGACGGAGAATGAAGAAGACACACATCTGACAGGAAGACTGCCACGTGGCACAAAATGATTCGCTGCCAGAGACACATCATCGCTGACAAAGCTGACAGTATGCTGACTGGACTGTGTGACTAGGTTGCCACCTCACTGCTGACTGTATGTACGGATGTACAGAAATCACACGTGTCATCAATTGATTGGTTCCGTACAATGACTCAGCCGCCACATGTCATGCCCAATTTCATCCATGTCAATTTCGTACGGTACGGATGATTTGCTGACATCATCATCCTTAGTCACCTCAAAAGTCAACTCAAAACTTTGACCAGCTGTATCTTGAGCATACGATGTCGGATTTCGACGAAACGAACGCCGTTGGAATCGTCTCAACGAGCTCTTCACGATGATGCCAACTTTGACAACTTTTGATGATGCCATTTTTTTGCTTCCTAGACGCCCCTGATCCCAGTTTGACCTGAGGTTTGACTGGCCATAACTTGCACAAACGGACTCCTTTTCGCTCCGTTCAAGTTGCGTTGGAATCAGGACACCGAGATATTTCTAACGGTGCAAATTCTAGAGAGAAATGAGACACTTCAATTTTCACTGAAAATATCCACCGGATCAACAAAAGACTATAAAGGCTAGAAAATGAAATGAAATGTTAATTCATAAAATAGGGGAAATAAATATAAGTTGTTACCTTATGCTACAGGTACCTAACACTTAAGACTGTAATTGTTAACTATTAAAAATTGTAACTAATTCCTCCAAAGTATGAAACCAATGTAACACTACATAAAATTCAATTCAAGACTACAAAATGACATTCATAAATTACACATGCATATAACTGGAAACTTACTTAACTAATTTCAACAATGCATCATTTAATCTAACAACAAGAAATGAAGTGGAGTAGAAATACCTCAAGTGGCCCTTACTTGAGTTTTTGATTCCACAGAAGTTGTCAACACCTACTTACTTACTCGACAATTCATGATGTCAAACTAATTCTCTTTATTGCATATGTACATTGAACTCCTACATACAATTCAACAAGAATTTAGTGAAGATTTATTATTCAAAAACACATATCTATTGTTGCAACTGGTAACAAAAAACAACTAGATTACAATTAACAACTAGAACAATGACCAACAACTAGATTTAATCCTCGACAACAAATCCCACTATATAGGGTATATGAGGAGTTTTATTCTTCTAGGGCTGAAAACAACCTCATAAAGTAGTTATCCACTCTTCCTCAAAGATAGGAAGAGGACTTAGTCTAATTAAAAAAAACAATAATTATGAAATAGGAGTAGGGAAACCAATTTAGAACACTATGCCTAATGGTCAACTGTCATGATAGAGATGTGTTCATGAGGGCAGTCATGTCATAAATTAATCTTGTTGAGAACATACTCCTCCTCCTGGTGATCTTATTTGGTGAGAAAAAGTATGATGTGGTGACTTACAACTAATGATTAAACAATCACCTTTGTTCTCTTTTGGAAGTGTTGCACTTTGGCGGTTTTTACTTCTCCCCTACAACCATCCACAATCCTTATGTTGTGGGTTGGAAAATCTATTGTTGCAGGTTAACAATCTTTCTCACTACAAGATGTTAGTTTCATTCCTAAGGCATCCACACTATTAACAACCATAATTCAAACATAAAATCATACTAAATTCCATGAACATTCATACATTTATACAAACATATGTCAATTTAACACATTTACATTTACACATACTTTAAACTACTTAAAAGTATATCAAAGGCATGTAAAAGATATATAAGGTCTTGGAAATGTCTGTGAAACTTAGCAGATGAAATGATAAAAGAATAAAATAGTAAAGGAAAACTATCCATTAATTAAACTCATCATTTCCCCCCAACTAATCTATTTCTTTTCTTTAAGCAACTTTAAGGTTGAAGGTTATATTGTAGGGCTATCTCTCTTAAATCTACCATGTAGTCTACCCCTTTGTCTTGCTTCAAGTAATATCCTTGTTGATCTGATAGCTTTTATGGTCTTTTATTTTTTGTTCTTGCCTCTTCCTATCAGTCTCTTCCTTTCCAATGTGGTATAGGGAACAGGAGGATAAGAGGATGGAAGGTAAGTAGGAACCAAGCAACTACATTTCTCATTGCAATTGAAATATATTTATGTGACCTACGAATTATTATTGCATAATTATAAACAAATTTTGGTTCCTTTCTCTTGAGTTATGGTGTAAGCTCATTCCACTTGTTTTGAATAAATTTAAAGTCTTCTCTAATGGTACATGTTGCTAGTTCCTTCATTATTTTATAATCTATTTCTCTACACTCCATAATATTTGCTTTGACTCCCCTATGTTGAATGAGTTCTAACCATTCGTCCACTACTTCATTAGGGTCTTTTGAATCATTTCTTAGTTGTAAGGGGAGAGATTTCTCTATCCCATGATATTCCTATAGAATCTTTCCCCTTTGGTGCTCATTTCTAACATAAGAGGCCAAAGCCCTTATTTGGAGATCCCCTACAAATATTAATGGGTTCCATGAAGTTTCATAAGAAAGAACAAAATTGTGGAAATAAAACTCACACAACCGGTCTTACATTTTAGGTGTGGACTTCTAAAAAGGAAAATTTGGAATTCATTGCAATAGGTAAGTCGCTAATTATCTGGCTAAACTGAAAACGTAAAAAAATTTCTTGAAAAAATAAGGCATAAACTCTTGCAAGCAGTCTGTGTTTCATCAACTGCACTATTTTATTTGCCAAGTCTTCAATTTTTACTTTCAATTTCTTCACCTTTGTTTCTTTCTTCTCAAATATCCTAGCATGATTAGATATTATTTTATTTTTCTTCCTTTCCCATTCTTTTTCTTTTTGTGATAATTCTTGTGTTCTTTTCAACAATTTAATACCTAATGACATGATAGTGGGTATAGTGGAGGGTTTTATAGGTCCAATTGAGCTCTTTAGAACTATATATTTTCCATCTATTTCTAACATGGCAAGTTATGCCAATATTTTTAGTTTTGATCCATGCTCAAATTTATGGAGTCTTTCTTCCAACTCCTTGATTATTGCATCCCTCTCACTGTCCTTCTACTGATATGTTTTCAATAAGTCTTCTAATTGTTTAATTCTCTACAAGGATTCTTGCAATTCTTTATTTGTATTCCTTTCTTCCAATGAAAATTCCTATTCTTTCTCCAAAAATTGTTCTTCTCCTACCTCCTTTGTATACACAAACCCTTCTAAGATAGGGCTCTTTAGAGATTTTCTTCTTATCTTTTTGGCAACAAAAATATCTTCTAAATCAAAGTCAGAAGTGTTGGTAAAATACAAAGGTTGTACAATTGGTGTTTTTATTTCATCACCAAGGGAATTCCCCTTTGATTATGTGGTTGTCTTTATCATTACAACATCTTTTTTCTTTTTATCCCTTCCCTTCATGGGCCCCTTCTTTCTTAGGTGATGTGATTTCCTTCTTAATGGTGTGGTCTTCCTTTGCCCCTTTATAGGTGCAAAGGTAGAAGCATAACTCTTTCTTTTCTTTTCTTTTATTGTCCTTTTACTATAAATTGGGGTTTCTAAGTTGTCTTCAATTGTGGACTACTCAACAAAGGTTGCAGGTTGTGTTTCCTATTGACCCTACACTTCTGGTTCCTCCATGTTGTGGGTAGGTATTGCAACAAGGGAACCAAAGGGCATTTCTCTCTCAAGAGAAGCTGCAACAAGTTCTACTTCTTGTTCCTAACCCCTATCTTCTTCATTATGTGTTTGAATGATATTATTGATATTGTTGCAATTCAAAAAATCCTCCCAAGACACGTTAGGAAATTAAACCCTAAGGCTTCTTTTAACCAATAAAGTGATAGACAAAAATGTGACAAATTTTATTGATTTCTTTTCCTTTTATATTTCAAGGGCATTCTCTTCAACAAATTATAAAGAAAAATTGGAACATTAACCTCCTTTCCATGGTGTAAGTGACTAAGCAATTTGAAATGTATTGAAGATAACAGTGATTTTCTATCATAATAAGTCAAATACCTAATGATATGTGAGGCTAAAGAGGCCCAAATCTAGGGTAAAGATAAACATTTTGTACCTTGAGAAGAATAATCCAAGTTCTCGTCCAACAAGGAGAGTCGGTTTCTAGTTGTGATGGAATATACCTTACTGGAAATTCTTCTCCATTTCTTGGAAGCCCTAATACTTATGTAATGGAAACTTTTGATGCATCCATTGTTAAGCCCTTAACAATTGCCTCATCATTTTGTAGAGTGCTAGCAAACTATGGGGTCATTAATTCATTAAATTCTATGAGTTTGAGGAAGTAATCCAACTAGTCAGCCTATTGGAAGATTGGCATACACCATCTGTCTTCGAGTAGAAAATTATGGGTTTATGGTTCTCTTCTCACTATGTCTCCTCTCATTGTAGTATCTCAACTGAATTCACTTCTTTTTGGCTTTGTTATGCTATATCACCCAATTTACCTAATTTTGCACTAGATACCTCTGCTTACCTCTTAACTCTTCATTTCCTCTTTGAGAATAGCAAAAAATTAAAATGGTATAAAATTTGAAAATAGCTAAATATTAAAGATTATGGCCTTTGAATATCCCTCCCCCAAATAAAGGTGTTTATTATCCTCAATTAGTTAGTACGCAGTGGCAGAGGGATAATTAAAAAGTAGCAGAAATTTTAAATGCGAAGTTGATATGCATGTACGAATGATAAACATATACAAAATTAGTAAACTCTATTGTTAATTATGACAACTAATATGAAGAGTACTTGTTTACATGCTATAAGATGAGGTACGACATGTGTGAAGTTGTTGAGTGCCACCATAATTAACAAGGTTTTGATTATCCTCAATTAGTGAGTACAGAGTGGCAAAGGGATAATTAAAAAGTAGCAGAAATTTCAAATGCAAAGTTGATATGCTTGCACGAATGATAAACATATACAAAATTAATAAACTATATTGTTAATTATGACAATTAATTTGAAGAGTACTTGTTTACATGCTATGAGATGAGAGGTATGATGTGTATGAAGTTTTTGAGTGCCACCATGCAACATGATTTGAAGTGACCGATATGAACTGCAAGTAGGCATGGTGTGGAGTGTAATTTAGCTTGAGGTGAACATGTCTCAAAGACTACACAAAGTACATGATGTGAAAGGTGAAATTTAATTCATGGTATAGAGAATGCAAAAAAGGTGATTTGATTGCTACGTGTGATGGAAAAGTGAATGTGAAGGCAATGAATGCGAATGCAATGAATGTGAATGA
>VDFB02117313.1:0-41026 GCA_007258455.2 Sequoia sempervirens
TGGGTTTGAACTAATAGCTACAAACTCCATTCACATGGATACTTGGGAATATTTTCTACATGGGAACAATCTATGTTCCCCCTAGAAAAATTGGCAACCCTAATGGTGTTGAGTGATTATTTTAGGTGTCATCTTAACCATACCTTAATTATTTACTTCTATCCATTTTCACACCAACCTAGGCTATAAGGGAAATTTGAATACTATTTTTTTATTTATTCAAACTTTTCACGTGTGGTCAAACATAATGAGAAGCTATGAAGCTATGGAATTTATTACACCCCGTGTGTTATTACTTATTTACTATTACCTTGTTTGGTAGTTTGCTTCAATAAATGTGAATGTGTTCTATTTATGAATTTTGATGGAAATATGTTGAATGAATGTTTGATTCAATTATATACTTTATGATTTAGTATATGAAATATCTAATGTGAATATGACACATATGAGAGGTATATGAATGCATTGATTCGGCTAACTATTGCTATGGTGAACTAAGTTGAACACAGGAATAGGTTCAAGCTCCTAAAAGAGAGGGGAAGTATCACTTAGGAGAAGAACTTGGTATGGTAGCTGTTGAAATAATGTTTCAAGCAGCTCCCTTCGGGTCCCCTTTTTTTTGCACATATTCATGCGCTGGCCTGTGCGTCTCCGCGTTTCTTCAGCTTCCCAGCAGGTTTTGATCTTTCACTTTGTGCATTCCTCGCTTCGCAACTTCGGCAAGCGGCTCCCCGTTCGGCTCCTGAGATGCTGCGCTGGGCGCCCACGTGTCTCGCCTGCGGGGTTTTTCGTTTTCTATTGCTTTGTGTTTCCTTCGGGTTGCTAAGCCTTCCATAAGGGTCCGTTACTCCTAGGGTTCATCGAGGGGCCCACATCTTTGTACGTGGCAGTGTATCACAATCTTTCCCTAGCAAGAATAGAATATGCTGCGGCGGGCTACGAAGGATTTCTATTGGCCTTCTTTCTTTCCTGGCGGGACCTACCTTCGCTCACGTGTCAGCGGTTCACAGTTTTTAAAACAACAGTAGGGACGAGAGCACCACGGGCTGCGAAACGCGGCCACGCATCTTTTGCCACCCGGTTCATGCGGCCTTTCCCCGTTTTCAAAGTAGCCTCAGTCCCCTGAACACGTGTCACTTCTCCGCAAGCTCTCGATCGATGGAGGAGGAGTTTTCATTCGGGCCGCGATTTGTTGCTACGTGCCTTACATTGATTATCAAAGCAAGCTATGTGATGGCCGAGCGGGATAGTGTCATTAACTGCTGCTTGCCATGGTTCTCTAAGGCGGTGGGCGGCACTCGTCGTTTCGAAGCTTGGTTGGGACCACTGCCATCATTACAAAGGGCACGCCTATAACTGACAAACTGGATGCTGTGCTCTGACTGGCTGCTCTCATAACGGCATTGGGAATATTCTTATTCGGGCATCATTACGGGAGATTGTGGAATCTTTCTATTACAACTCTCCAGGCGGTGGGATTTTGCTCTTCGGCTATATATACTCTCTTTGTTGAGGGAAAAGGGTCCAAGATTTTTAGGAAGAATACTGGTTTTAGCAAGAGACGCTAGGCCTTTTCTGCATGTTTATTCGCAAGAAACTTTCAGACTATGCCTATTGTTCGGCCTTTCTGTTTTTCATGTCTTGACTAAACTGTGAACTGTGCTTTTTATTGTCTTAAGCATTTCATTTGAGGAGACTTCTATATATTGAATGTAGACTTGCTGGTCTAAATCATGTCTTAATGACTCTTCTTAGCAGTGAGAATGTATGCGATATTGTTTTTTTTCAATTAAAATGAATTGTTTATGCTAATGCTTTAAGTTTCTGATGTTTTGGAACATAACAATGACATTCAGGCCCTTGAGTCTATGATTTATCGTGCCTATCAGTAAGCTTTGGTGCATCGCCTTAGATTAATATTTGTTTCATTATATCTGCTTCCTTTTCCCTTTCCAAAACCCATTATATAGAAGAAGCCGGCTTCTTTAAAATCCGGAGATCACTCAGTTTGGCGCAAAGGGGTCCCCCTTGAACTGAGTTTCCCATAAAGGCACTGTTATCTCGTCAATTTTTGGCGTCAACAGTTTGTACCTTTTTTCTGGCATGCCCGGTGGGACCCAAACTAATGAAATCGTCTTCTAAAAGGGTGTATGAGCCATCGGCCTGTAACTAGATCCCAAACTACAAATAACCCAGGTTTACTAGTGCCTCCATTCGGGACAGTCCAGGCCGCAAATCAGTTAGTAACCGTTCCATTCCCACCACCCTTTCCTCTCACCATGTTGCCAGCCGCGAACATAAATTATGTAGCATGGGATGCTGGAAGCCTCCTGGTAGCTCCGGTAGCACCTGCTGTTTGGGGTGCCATTCCGGTTTCGGCCCTGAAGGCTCTTCCCAAATTCACCGAAGATAACACAAAGACGCCAGCAGAGCATTTGCAGGATGTAGCGGATGTATTCCTGGTACATGGTATCACAGCGCAGAATGTAGCCCTGAGGCTCCTTGCTGCGTCCTTCAAAGGCAAAGCTCTAGAGTGGTACCGAACACTGACTCCTAATACCATTCGCACTTGGGATGACCTCGGAGATCCATTCTATGAAAGGTTTTCAAATGACGGAGATCGTTCTTCGCTATATTATCAGTTATCCGTCATCAAACGAGCACCCCAGGAGGCTCTGATGGACTTCAATGCCCGATTTCACTCAAGTTGGCGGAGGATTCCTGTGACCATCCGCCCGACCCCAGAGTTGGCATTCATGTTCTATCTGAAGTCCATCAATCCCAACATTTCTATGATGATCAAGTCTCTGGGAGGAGCCACTTTACCTGATGCATATGCCACCGCTATCAAAGCAGAAAATCACTTGATAGACTGTGGGAAATTGCCTCCTCGACCTGTTATGCCGATACTTCCTGAGATATCGAACGTAGCACAAGAGGTGGCGTCGACCAGTGCGCCAACAACTCCCCAGTCAGCGTACTCATATACAGCCGCTCCTGAAAACTTGGCCTCTACATCGAGTTCTCCCAAGAATGAGATGGGTGACCTCAAGGAGATGTTACGGACTATGGCGAATGATATAACAACCCTCAAGTGGAACCAAGCAATGCCTCTGTGGCCTGCGTATCAGAACTATCAAGGTGGGCGGCCTACCTATCAGCAGAATCAATATCAGAATGCGCATCGCACTAACTCACCAGTGGTGGCTATGAACCAAATAGTTCTGGTGCCTACGCCGCTGGCAGGTGCGTCTCCGAGCTCTAGCAGAGAATTAACTGCGGGACAAAACAATTTGATTGATGACATCAATCCATGGTGCCTCCCTTGCAACGATGCGCATATGCCCCAAAATTGTCCACGTGGCAACTTACAACAAAGGATAGTAGAGCAACATAGTCAAGGTATTGCAACTGAGAACGAAGAATATAGATATGCCCCGGCAATGGAGAATGCGGTCCTTACCGCGCAAATACAAGGAATGTCCCTAGAGCAAGAGTCTGACATTGTTCCTGATCATGCGCTCTTCTCATGGATGGAAGACGAGGAAATGGTGTTTGCAAATGATACGGCCACAGCCGAAACGTCGCGGGTAAAGTCTGACTATAATATGCGCTCCAAGAGAAGATTCACCGGTGAGGCCGTTGTTTCACTTTCGGACAGTCCGCAATGCAAAAACGTTTCATATCAAATTCCTGGCGGTCCGACCGAATCCTTGTCTTCTCAACTGCGGAAGGAAATTATTATAACAAAAGCCAAGGAGCAGAAATCTCCTAGCTCCTCGCCTCTTAATGTGGTAGAGCAGTTGAAGAAATCACCCGCTAATATGTCTTTATGGGACATTCTAGCTATCCCGGAGCAGAAAACCATACTCCAAAAAGCGCTTCAGCAACAGATGGACCCAGCACTAACCGAGCCTTTGGCCAGTACCAAGGCGGTTTATCGAATGCCACCAACTAAGGTTGTCGCAAACAAAGCGATGGAATTGCATGCGGAAGGCGGAGGTAGGCCAAAACCTCAACCCTTCTTCTTGACTCTCATTATAGGGGAGAAACTATTACACAACGCTATGATTGATTATGGTGCTAGTACCACGGTTATGCCAAAACTAATAGCTGAAGCCTTGGGACTCGGCTACGAACCTATGAAGAAAGGGGTTATGCAGCTAGATGGAAATAAGGTTGATACTGTGGGTGTCATCAAAGCACTTCCGCTGACTCTATTTGCCTGCCTGAGTATCACGGTCCCGCAAGACACAGTGATCATAGATGTTCCGCCAATGTTTGGTCTTTGCCTTTCTCGAGAGTTTACTTCAAAAGTGGGCGGCTATTTGTCTTTAGATTGGTCACATCTAATACTTAGAACCAAGCATGGTGCGAAGATGAAGATAGAATCGGAGGCTCTTCATTCCGAACATGTGGCGAATGAGGCCCTGATTAACTTTGAAGCAGCACATACCTCCATCACCAAGCAAGACATGTACAATGTCGAACTGCTAGAGGAGGAGAAGATCAACGGAGACCGAAGTGATAACGAAGATGCTCTGTTGAGTGAACATATAGACAATGATCCCTTCGAAAATTATCATGCTACCGGATTAGGCACATATGTGATCTATGACGAAGACCAAGTTCTTCCGAAGGTCGTCAAAGAACCCGATAATGACCAAACAAGTGAGCTGTGGACATTATATTTTGACGGAGCAAGGAGTAAAGTTGGAGCTGGAGCAGGGATATGCCTAATATCCCCACAGAATGAAAAGTTGTTGAGGTCTTTCTGATTCTAATTCGCCTGTTCAAATAACGAGGCTGAATATGAGGGATTAGTCCAAGGCCTCAGCCTAGCGGAACGAATGGGTGTCAAACAATTGATTGTGTTCGAAGATTCAGAACTGGTAGTTAATCAGGTCCAAGGAGTCTTAGCAGCAAAGAATATCCGCATGAGATCCTATCGGCATCAAATCTGGGACCTTATAGAATTTTTTGAAGCTTTCAACATCCTGACCATTCCCCGAGCGCAGAATGGCGATGCAGATCGCATGGCGGTAACCGGTGCTCAATTTGATCCTGTCTCCGACTTGCTTCAGAACAGATATTCAGTGCAAGTGCTTGTTAGACCAGCAATACCCGATAATGACCAAATTTGGCAAGTCTTTGAGAGCGATGAACACATCGCCTCGTTTATTCAACACTCAGGGGAATTTTCTGATCAACTCCAACCAAAGATCGCTGAGGCCTACGAGGGACAAATTATGCAGCTGAAGTCAAATAAGCTTCCGAAAGGATTGGTTACTCTCAAAAAAAATTTTGATTGTAGTGACGCCCGAAATGATAAGCGAAAGTTCGTGGCGGAAAAGGGTGATTATGAAAATCTTCGGGTTTCTGATGACAGGAACCTTCGGGTCGGAAAAGATATCTCACAGCAAGATAGAGAAAGGCTTATCAATTTCTGTGAGAAATATGGATTAGTGGCCTGGTCCTACGATGATCTGGAAGGTTATGATCCTAGTATCATTCAACATACTATTGAGCTAACAGAAGGTGCGAAGCCAATCCGACAGAAACAGTGGCCGGTCAACCCTAAAGTTGAAGACTTGATGGCACAAGAGCTAACCAAGCTCATTGAGTCGCGTATTGTCTTCCCAATTAAACATAGTACTTGGGTATCAAATCTGGTACCAGTCCGAAAGAAGAATGGTGATATCCGCTTATGCATAGATTTTCGAGACCTAAATAAAGCATCTCTGAAGGACCACTATCCATTGCCTTCTATGGAGTCAATCCTCCAAACTGTCGCGGGATCGGAAATGTTCTCTCTACTAGATGGCTTCTCTGGCTATAACCAGATTCGAGTAAAAGAGGAAGATCAGCACAAGACTACGTTCACCACCAAATGGGGGACGTTTGCATATGCTAAAATGCCTTTTGGTTTATCTAATGCAGGGGCAACCTTCCAGAGAGCTATGGACGTCACATTTAGCGAACTGATCAATAAAATTATCCTAATCTATTTGGATGATCTTACTGTGTTCTCCAAATCTAAAGATGATCATTTCGATCATTTGGAGTTGGTGTTTCAAAAGTGCCAAGAGTTCGGGATTTCCTTAAACCCGAGGAAATGTGTGTTCGAGTACCTCAGGGTAAGCTGTTAGGACATGTTGTGTCGAAGGAAGGTATTTCAATTGACCCAGAATGAGTAAAGGCTATAAAGGAGCTTCCTCTCCCGGTAAATAAGAAAGGTGTCCAGTCTTTTCTGGGCAAAGTAAATTTCGTCAGTAAATTTATTTCTGATTTTGCGGGAATAATTAGGCCGATCACCCTGATACTAAAAAAGGATCAAATTTTCAAGTGGACAACGGAGGCGAGGGAGGCATTTGAGAAGGTCAAGGAAGCGATCTCCTCAGCCCCGGTGTTAATTAATCCAGATCAATATAACGATTTTATAATGTATTCCTTCAGTAGCAAGTCCAGTATCACTACTGTTCTGACTCAAAAGGATAGAGAAGGAAAGGGAGAGCATCCTGTTGCGTTCTATTCCCGAACCTTAAAGGAATATGAGGTGAATTATAACTTCGTTGAAAGGCAGGCTTTCGCAATAGTAAAGGGACTTAAAAAGTTCCGCCATCTAATTTCCTGTAGCAAAGTCCTGGTATATGTCGCACATTCTAGTGTGTGGGAATACATCATGGAGGGAGAAATCACAGAGAAAAGGGCTAATTGGATCACCAAGATCCTGGAGTATGATATCGAGGTCAGGCCTACCAGGACTATTAAAGGCAGAGGACTGTGTGAGTATATGGCACAAGATGAGGAGATGCCTGCTAAAGAGGAACAGCCGGAGCTTGTCCTGATAAATGTATCAGGATCGGAGGATAATTGGCTGGAAGATAGAATGAACTTCATGCAAACTGGAAAGTACCCACCAGGCCTCTCATCCCAGAAAAGAAGGTATTACCGGCTCCAGAATTGCAGATACAGCTGATAGGAGTCCTTTTCAAAAGGAATTTTAACAGTGTGCTCCTACGATGCGTTACTTCAGGAGAGGTGCAGAGGATCCTCGATGCATTTCACAATAGCGACGAAGGTGGACATTTTTCGCTAGAACTACTGCCATCAAGATCTTACGGGCTGGATATTACTGGCCTACACTTTTCAACAATTCCTACTCTTTGGTAAAGACTTGCAAAAAATGCCAGTTATTCTCCGACAGAAGGAAGAATTCAACAATGCCCCTCAAACCTATCGTGGCGGATGAACCATTTGCGCAATGGGGCCTGGACTTTATCGGGATGATCAACCCGGTTTCTAGCTCCGGACATAAATGGATTTTAACAGCTACAGACTACTTCACAAGGTGGGTGGAGGCCGTTCCCCTTAAGGAGGCGACGGAGGCTGAGATTGTAGACTTCCTCGAGGCTCTGGTGACAAGGTTCAGCCCTCCGAAGACGATCATTTCGGACAACGCTAGAGCATTTGTAGGCACAAAGGTATGTCACTTTGCATTGAAAAATGGCATATTCCTTAAAACATTTTCAAATTACTATCCACAGGGAAATGGCCTAGCCGAGTCAACAAACAAAAGTTTAGTCCGACTCCTCAAAAAGGTTGGCTCAGAACACCAGAGGGAATGGCAGAAAAATCTCTGAAAAGCACTCTGGGCCAACCGCATAACTCCTAAACAAGTCCTCAAGATTTCTCCCAATGAGCTAGTATATGGGAAAGAAGCACTGCTACCTATCTCTATGGAGATTCCGGCGATACAGTTGTTGAAATCTCTTGAGATAGAACAAAATGATGCCATGGAGGTTCAGCTTGCTGAACTATTGGAAGTACAGGAAAAAAGGGAGAATTCCCTAAAAGCCATGACAGGCCGCCAACAGGTGGTCAAACGGTGGTTTGACAAAAAGGCTTCCGACCAAGGCCTAAAAAGTGGAGATTTAGTGCTAAAATATGACTGCAGGGCTGCGAAGCCAGGTCAGCATGGTAAGTTCGATAGCCTATGGGAAGGACCTTTCAAAATCATTCGGTGCATGCAACACAATGCCTTCGAGCTAGAAAATATGGAACAAGAGCCTCTAGGAATCCCAGTTAATGGGATTCACCTTAAATTGTTCCATTAAGCGTCAAGACCTACCCTGTACAGTTGTAGATAGCGTTTTTTTTTTTTTTTTTCCTTCCTGTTTTTGGCTTATCCTTTTGCTAAAATCAATTGACTTGCTACGCATTTTCTTATCATCGTTAATGGGTAAAGCACCGGAGTTTCTTAAAACGTAAAAAATATGCTCGTAAACAGAGACAAAACATACAAGATTGGCAAAACCCAAAAAAATTGCACGCAGAAGCAAACAGGAGCATAGATTTCACAACAAAAAGAAACGTATATATTTATATACATGTGTCCTGAGTTACAAAATGGCATGAATGCCGATTTTCAAAATATACAAAGTATTAGAGCATATATATATGTTGGCCTTTTATTAGGCCAATACGAAGCAGGGGGGTTACATCAACAAACACCAAGGCAAGGAGACCATCTATCCGCAGGAGTGGCTAGCAGCAACCGACGCATTCAAGACAGCGTATGCTTCTTCCTCATCAACAGGTTCCTCGGTGGCACTGGCAGCATCATTAATCGCGGCTGTCGTCGGTGGTGGATACACCAAGTTCCTGAAATCAGTATACCACTCTACATCGTAGAAGGGTATCACGTTGTAACTCCTGAACAGGAAGTGAAGAGCTTGGGTAACCCTTTGCTGGTGCTAAACGCGGGTCTGCAGGCAGAATCCGCTCAGGAATGGGTGCCAGACGACAACAGCTTCTTCTTCAATAAAGCGGTGCAGGTCGCTGGCTATTGGTAGGCCAATCTCGTATGCAGCATGGGTGACAACCTCGCCGAGCCCATTCAGGTACTTCTGCGGGAAGATTTCTTTGACTAGCTTCAATACAAGCGGCCGAGGGACACAAATGTCCAGCATAGACGCTACAAAGTGCGAGCACATGTCAGTGTTCACCCGATGCTTATCTTCATACTCAACACAGTCCTTGCCGAGAACCCACTTGATGGCTACTAGAACCAGCGAGTGTTTGTTCTTCGTCATTCTCTTGAGTCTTCTGGTAGAGATCTCACCTACAAACGCTGTTTGTGATTTGAAGGAGGTTAGGCGAATAGGAGTATCCATCTCTCCTAGCACTATTCCTAAATCGGCTGAGTAATGCCGAAATCTGCTCACCACCTAACCTATGAAAAGACTTGCTTTGCAATATTCTACTTGCCTATCACTTCTTGGGCGCAAAGTGTGTATGTTCGCTATCTACTGGCCTATTTATAGAAAATTGACAAGACGTATGTCAATCCGCCCGTAAGCAATGTGATGTATATTGGCCGCGATCTCGAGGGCCGAGTCTGTGTTTGTTCACGTTTTGGGCTGGCACACGCGTGGTAGCACGACTCAAGGCATGCTTAATTAAATCAAGTTAATTAATTGAGCTTTAAAAGGGTGGCACTTGTTGATGAAGGGACGTATGGTCGTATGCTATGGTGTCAAATCTCAAGCACATCCCAGAGCCCGAGGCGATATTCGTATCTCTTTCAGGCGGTGATCGTTTGCTTGGCGTAATCATTCCGGCCAGGGATATTAATTACCGGTACATGCTAACCCAAGGTGAGAAGGCTAGTTGCAAGCTCAATTTCCAAGGAAATCAGGGCATATCACACGATCTTTTGAAAGCAATGATGAAATCCAGCCACCTTGAAAAAGCAATCAGCTCATCTTGCACGAGTTATGGAGTTAACGGTACATGCCGAATTAAATGCAAAGGGCTCGTGCTTGCCTACCACCTTGAGGAAAGTTGCTATTTTGCATGAAAACACTTATTGTTCCTAAGTCTTTTTCCAAAAGCTAAAGAGTGCGCGAAGTGTTTTCTGTCTGTATTTTCAGTACAAGCGTATTCAAAGGCCAGAGAACCTTCAAGTTCTGCCGCGAAGAAAAATGGTAGAATCTTCAGCTCAGCCAGTAGAGGAAGGGATTAGCCAGGAACTGTATTCGGCTATTCGTTCTTCGGCTGAGGTTTACGTATACGATGATGTAGCGTATGCCACGCCTGGTATACCCCAGAAGGTGAAGAGACCCAACACAGAGGAGCTGGAGAGGCCCAAAGAGTGGAATAACCCGAAAAAGGTCAGAGAAAAGTGGGCTAATATCTACGACCCAAAGCTTGCTAAGAACCCTAAATCTCTTAGAGAGGCGGCTTGCGCAAGGTTATCAGCGCCTGCGGTGGACCAGGCAACGGCAAGTAGAGTCTGGTATAGCGGTCTTCCACAATACATGGTCCCATTCGTGCACTATTGCTCGGAGGTGGTCGACGCAGCTATTCAACGCTATAATCCAAAGACCCACTGCATTGAGGGTCGCAATTTAAAGGTTCATATCAACCTGGAAGCCATCTGGCATATGCTATGCATTCCTGACCCTAGGATAAGAAAGGAGAAAATTGAACAGTTCAGCCCAAACAAAGGGGAAAAGATATGGAAAATGATGAAAACCAGCTCTGATTTCCTATTAGAAGAGACCAGTAGGAAGGGTGTTGCGTCCGCTAAGGCACCGAGCATCCCATTGTTGCGCGGTTCATTCCGCGATGACCTCCAAGACCCCATATCCATGCTGGCATTTGTTTGCGGCCGTGATTCTGATGAGAAGATCGAAGCTTTTCAGCTGGGCCCTGCAATACAGTTTCGCAGGCAGCGTGAACTTTTCTGGTATGATTTTGCCGAGTTCATGGTCGTAGAAATGATACAGCAAATGGAAAATTATCAGGAGGAGAAGAAATTTAGATTTCTTTCCTACCTGGTCCACATGTTCCTACATCAGAATCTGGATTTCTTTGCCCGATTCATCCCACTATCAATTTTTGACGAGCAGAACAAAAGAAAGTCGGTATCTACATGGACACCCTACTTTTCTGCAACATATGACTACTATGCCTTCGCGGACTATTTCATAGCCCCGGTCCTGAATGATTTAATCGGAGAGGGTGATATCGTCTAGCTTAACACGGAGCAGACTAGATTTCTGCAAGGCTACACCCCCGCTTGTGACTGGTTCCTAGGCAAAGATTTCACGATCCTTCGAACGAGGGGCTTTATTGGTAGGCCTTTCCTGCTCTCGGCTTGCATCACCGATAGAGTGCTCGCGCTGGAGGTTTACCGGCAGGTATGCGTCATTGATTTCATGTTTTGTAGCGGCGAAAGTGTCAAGAAGAAGGGATTCTTCACTTGCCCAAAGAGTTTCAAGTTAATAACGCTTGCCAAAAAGTGATCGGATGAGCTGCTAGGGGACAAGCTGGCACACCTGGGGCTAGTATTAGTAAATGATAAGTGGGATTACAACCCTTTCAATGACCTACCTGAGCTGCATATGAAAGTTTCACATGTTCCTCGACCATATTGGGAGAAGCGGCAAAATAACTGGACTGATAAAGATGAAGATCTGGTTGAATTGGCACAAATCCCTATGCTAGACACCAGGGGCCTATGGCACAAGTTCTACTTTCCAGTGGCCGTGGCCAGGGACAACCTTCCGATAGAGCGCAGCATGCTTAACAAGTTGAAAGTGGACGAGAAATGGAGCGATGAAAAAATAAAAACTTTTTGGAGATACCGCCAGGAAACAGGGCAGTTGAAAGCTCCTTATAATCAATTGAAGGACGACCAGGAATTTGAAAAATACTGGGATGAAGGCCATCCCAGCCTGACCTCTAGTGCTAACAAGAGCGAAGCAGAAGGCTCTGATGAGTAGGAGGAAGAGAAGGCGATATCTTCGCAGGAAGGCGATGCCCCCGGGCATCCCGCCTATGTGGGCACTAATGTGCGCTTTAACATATCAAGGGGCTCGCTTACCCGCACATGGGCCGCTAAACCAGTCAGGCTAGTGCCCCAGTAGAAGGATCTGACTACCGAGGTTAGTGAGTGTCCCCCCGCGAAAAGGCAACACACGAAAAGTGTTATCGGGACAGTTTCACATGAACCGGCCGAAGGGGAAACACCCACTGCTAGTCAAATGCCAGAGGTTGTGGGCGAGTCTCAAACGATCCCGATGCCACCGCCGACTAGTCAGCAGGTACATTTCGCTCCTTCCTCTCTTACATCTCATTCTCTCACATTCGTCCCTGCTCAATTAGCAACTCCTCCCCTTCGTCCGAGCCCTCCACCCTCTGTTTCTGACTCTCCTTATTCCATTGGATTTGCCCAATATTCGCAAGCCCAACTGTTTATTATCACCCCTCCGAGCATGCTAACGCCTACTGCTGCCGCCCAGACTTTCCTCACCTCACTTTCCAAAAGTATTCCTCCCATCGGCCCCCACTCTTTTTTGGAGATGCTTACAGATCCCTTCCCACTACAGCAAACCGAGCCCCAGGCAGCGACTCTTTTTCCTCGGCCAACAGGCCTTACGACTGAATCTCTGGTTTAGCCGTTGCAAATATCTAGCCATGCTGATACCCCCCAGGCTAAACTATGAAACGTGCCACACTTTTCTCCGCAAACCGTCACCCTCCAGAAGAAGCAAATGCGTGCGCCTATGAAAGTTACCTATCCCTACGCCCTGCCTTCCGGTGTTCCCTTCGCAGGTGGGCTGGTTTCATCACCAGCTGAGTTCATTGCATAGATAGATTGTGGGAAGGAAGTGCGCGCAAATAGGATGAGGCGACGAAGGGTAAAGGATGACAATGCCCCCGCCGAGCCGAGAGTACAGGCTTCGTATGACAAGGCCTGCCAAGAATTAAAGTTTGCAACTATGTACCCAAGAATAAACAAGCCCCAAGGAGAAATGCAACCAGAAGACTATGATATTTATGCTGTCAGACTGGACATGAAGATAGCCCGGCCACAAGATAAAGTCAAAATAATGGAGGAGACACAACGGGTGGTCACTTCTGACTTCCTAAGGACTGGTCGCCAGTTAAAAAAGAAGGATGAACAGCTCAAGGTAGTCAAAGACAAGGTGAGTTTTCTAGAGGTAAAGGAGAAATCTTTAGAGGCGGATATCGCCCGAATGACAGAAAGGGCGCTAACAGCAGAAAATGAGAGAAATAGGCTTCAGGGCGAAATTGCAAAGACCCAAGTAGCCGACCCAGCCATATTAAAAGAATTACAGAATCAAAACCAAGCAGCACGACAGAGCCTACAATCGATAGAGGAGGAGCTTGAACGTTTCCGCCTTGAGTACAGTCAGAAACTGGCAGAGAAAGGTGAAGAGATGAAACGCCTACAAGAGCAGTATCAGCAAAAGGTGCAAGAAAAAGAGGCCGAATTCAAAGGTTTGAAGACCAAGCTAGAAGATGAGCTCCGAGAGATAAAAGCTTCATTAGAAGAGCAATCGGCTAACCACTCTAGAGCTGAACAAAATTGGCATAAAGAAATGAGCAGCTATGCAGAGCAGTTGGCATCTGAGAAAAAGAAAAAGGCAGAATTTGTCGAGGCCCTCATTTCAAGGGACACAGAGATTTCTTCACTTAAGGCCTCTCTACTACTAGCCCCTGCCCAACCTGATATCATCCCACTGGTCAGGCAATTGTACATTTCTCACTAGGAGAAAATCAAAGCCTTCTGCCTAAATCTGCAGCCTACCCTCCAGTTCATCGACAAGGCATTAAAACTCAATCAGGAGGCCCATAACACAATGGAACAGTTCCTGCGTTTCATCCTGGAAAAGGTGTCCGAGGCAAGGGACTTGCTAAATAAGCTATACTCAGTCTCAGACGAGATCCTCGCCGGGGCAGGTATCGAAGATAGGGACACCGCAGCTCAAACGGCAAATAGATTCATTCATTGCCACTCCACTTTCCAGCGCACTAAGGCAGCAGCGGCTTTTCTAAACAAAGCGCTGGATGGCATTCGAGGGAGTTTCTCTGAGTTGGGCAGGTTGGGATTGCCGTCTCCATTTCTTGAGAATGGCACTATTACCACGGCTGCGCAGATTACGGAGATTATTGAGCAAAAGGAGAATGATCCGGAGGCATTCAAGGAACTCGGCAGCCCCCCAACAGCAGCAGATATCGAGGCAATCATTCATCCACTCTCTCAGCTACTTTTCCATATCCAAGCAGGCGCTGGCCTGCCAGACGTGCTGCCTCATAAAGAAGCTATTGATCTCCGTGGGGCACAAGATAATTTGCGCAGCATGGCAAAGCCGTCCGAAAATGAATGGGTGCCTTTGCAGGCTGCACTCTTCAAGCTCTAACTCCATTTTCCCTAGAGAGGAAGGCTCTGGTCTGTGGAACCAGAGAGTTTTTGGGTTCTCCGTTCCTTATCCGAAACGCCCCTGTTAGTCGCCAAAAGCTATTGAAATAATGTTTCAAGCAGCTCCCTTCGGGTCCCCTTTTTTTTGCACATATTCATGCACTGGCCTGTGCGTCTCTGCGTTTCTTCGGCTTCCCGGTAGGTTTTGATCTTTCACTTTGTGCATTCCTCGCTTCGCAACTTCGGCAAGCGGCTCCCCGTTCGGCTCCTAAGATGCTGCGCTGGGTGCCCACGTGTCTCGCCTGCGGGGTTTTTCGTTTTCTGTTTGTTTGTGTTTCCTTCGGGTTGCTAAGCCTTCCATAAGGGTTCGTTACTCCTAGGGTTCATCGAGGGGCCCACATCTTTGTACGTGGCGGTGTATCGCAATCTTTCCCTAGCAAGAATAGAATATGCTGTGGCGGGCTGCGAAGGATTTCTATTGGCCTTCTTTCTTTCCTGGCGGGACCTACATTCGCTCACATGTCAGCGGTTTGCAGTTTTTAAAACAACAGCAGGGACGAGAGCACCACGGGCTGCGAAACGCGGCCACGCGTCTTTCACCACCCGGTTCATGCGGCCTTTCCCCGTTTTCAAAGTAGCCTCAGTCCCCTGAACACGTGTCACTTCTCCGCAAGCTCTCGATCGATGGAGGAGGAGTTTTCCTTTGGGCCGCGATTTGCTGCCACGTGCCTTACATTGATTATCAAAGCAAGCTATGTGATGGCCGAGCGGGATAGTGTCATTGACTGTTGCTCGCCATGGTTCTCTAAGGCGGTGGGCGGCACTCGTCGTTTCGAAGCCTGGTTGGGACCACTGCCATCATTACAAAGGGCATGCCTGTAACTGACCAACTGGATGTTGTGCTCTGACTGGCTGCTCTCATAACGGCATTGGGAATATTCTTATTCGAGCATCATTATGGGAGATTATGGAATCTTTCTGTTACAACTCTCCAGGCGGTGGGATTTTGCTCTCCGGCTATATATACTCTCTCTATTGAGGGAAAAGGGTCCAAGATTTTTAGGAAGAATACTGGTTTTAGCAAGAGACGCAAGGCCTTTTTTGCATGTTTATTCGCAAGAAACTTTCAGACTGTGCCTATTGTTCGGCCTTTCTATTTTTCATGTCTTGACTAAACTGTGAACTGTGCTTTTTATTGTCTTAAGCATTTCATTTGAGGAGACTTCTATATATTGAATGTAGACTTGCTGGTCTAAATCATGTCTTAATGACTCTTCTTAGCAGTGAGAATGTATGCGATATTATTTTTTTTCAATTAAAATGAATTGTTTATGCTAATGCTTTAAGTTTCTGATGTTTTGGAACATAACAATGACATTCAGGCCCTTGAGTCTATGATTTATCATGCCTATCAGTAAGTTTTGGCGCATCGCCTTAGATTAATATTTGTTTCATTATATCTGCTTCCTTTTCCCTTTCCAAAACCCATTATATAGAAGAAGTCGGCTTCTTTAAAATCCGGAGGTCACTCAGTTTGGCGCAAAGGGGTCCCCCTTGAACTGAGTTTCCCACAAAGGCACTGTTATCTCATCAATTTTTGGCATCAACAGTAACCTTTAATTCAGTCTTTCTGAGCATTCACACACTCATGCCCTAGTTGGTCTTAGTTGAGTTAAGCTAATTGGGTAGATGGTAAGTGATTTTCATTCTAGTTGTGTGTATTTCTATTGAATTGTGATATTATTTATGAATGTTTGGAATGAGGTGTGTGATTCAAGTCTTGATGATAAGTGGAAAACCTTCCTTGTGTGTTTATTGTTTTGATTATATGGGAAAGAAAAGTTTTGAAGGTTCCCGAAACCCTTTACAACTAAAGACAAAATGATGCTCTAAAGATGTAACAATAAACTATCAGCAACAACCATGAACAAAAAAACAACAAAATAACAAGAAACAAATAGAAACCAAACAACAAAGAAACAAACAAAGAAAGACACATAATCGAACACTACTTCATGTTTCTTAAAGTGTTGGCCACCTCAAGTTCCTGGTTCCTATGAAGGCCAATCATGTCCAACAGTTCTTTTTTCTCATCCTCAAATGTCTTCCTCAAGTTACTGATCCCACAAGTAGCAAGGCCTTTAACATCATCCTTTCCAAAAAATTTCCCTTTTCCTTTAGTCACCCTATCTTTCTCCATTAGCTCAGAAAAATACAACTAGTCTTCTCTTAGCTCACTAATCTTGTGGACAGGACCTCCAAAGAATCTGCACTATTCTTAACAGAAATATAGCAGACATGTAGTAGTTTCTTGATGTCCATGTTGGTGTCCAAAACCTTGGCCTCTAAATCAGCTAGGCGTTGTTCACAAAAGGACTTGAAATCAGAGAAAAAAACTCAAGATCAATAATTCTATCAAGCATAATATCCAATACAGTTCCTTTTGGAATATTCTGCATATTCTCTTTCAATCCCCTGACTTTGATGTTAACCTTGTTGAATTCCCATAGAGTCCACCTTGCCAATTTGAAAGCACTAGTGGCCCTCGCCCTCACCATGTCAAGGAGATCGAACATTGAGGTGTTGTCATCATTAAGGTAGGAGAAGTCCTCCGCAAGGGGGTTAACCTTTATCGATTTGGGCCTCCCAGACTTCTGATTAACACCCTCCTCCTCCTACACAATTTTTTCATCAATGGGTTCCACACTAGGTGGGTTTGGAACCAAGGAGTCATCAATTTCAACCATCTTCTCCTCTAGAGACTCCTTGCAATTCTCCATGGTGTCCTTTACAACATCTTTTGTGGCTTGGTTCCTCATCTTGGCAATACGCTTAGAAGTCCTTCTAGGACTCTCCTTGGTCTCCATGATCACATCATTCTCTTGTAAAACCTCCTCTTAATCTCCTACCTTAGCATCAACCTGTGTGATAGCTACAATATCATCCTTGGACCTGGAATCCCCAGAACCCACCTTTGTATCACTGCCAACGAATAGGGACTCCGAATCCTGAAGAATAAGCCTCTTGGTTGCCCGTTTTTCTTTAGAGTTTCCCTTCTTTATCTTCTTAGAAGGGGGGTAAGTGCAAGAAGTTGAGTCCACGAAACGTGGAAGTTTTTGCCTTAGCCAAAAAACAAAATTCGACATTACAAAAACGGGATCCCGCTTCTAAGAAACAGGATCCCGTTTTTAAAAAACGGGATCCCGTCTAGCTTCGGGATCCCACTTCTAAGAAACAGGATCCCGTTTTTAAAATATGGGATCCCGTCTAGCTTCAGGATCCTGAGCCTAAATTAAAACGTTTTAAAAAAAATCGATATGCTTGCTTAGTAACATGGATCCCGCTTCTAAGAAACGGGATCCCGTATTGAAAATTTTCCAAAAACGAAAATTTCCAAAAATGGAAAGTTTCAAAACGGGATCCCGATTTGAAAATTTTCCATTTTTGGAAATTTCCGTTTTTGGAAAATTTTCAAAACGGAATCCCATTTTTTTAAATTCCAAAAATGGAAATTTCTGGTTTTTGGCGATTTTGAAAACAGGATCCCGTTTTAAATAATGGGATCCTGTTTTGTAGAACCAAAATGGGATCCTGCTTTGTAAATGGGATCCCATTTCCAAAAATTTGAAATTGGGTTTTCTTTGTAGGTGGGTTTTTGCCTTGTATTTTGGTTTGGGAAAAGTATTGGGAATCTGAACCTAGGCCTTCAACCTGGTTTGACCTGCAAGTTGAAGGTCCTAACAATGTCAGAGAAAAATACCGAGTTTGGACATATGGCTGACAACTTTTTTTGCACAATTTTTTGACGAAATTAAAACCCATTTTAGATGAGACAATGTAGATTCCAAATATATAATTTTTTTTACAGTTGGATTATTTTTTCTATTTTTCAATTAATTTCTAATGAAACTAGTCCATAAACTTTAAATATTAGGTTTTTTAAATATTTTAATAACTTTTGATCAACATAACATTTTGACGAATGGATTGCACGAGAACAAACTTCAGACAATTCTTTTCAATTTTTTTTAAAAAAAGATAAGTTAAGGTCATCATCCTTAAATAATTGAGTAATTTCCTCCTCATTGCTCTTCTTATCTTTGAATAATTTGTGGCCAACCATAGGCATCCCAATCACAACAACTATAAGCTCCTCATTGATGTCAAAAATCATTCCCCTGATATGGAGCTTATGATTGTGTCAATACGAAAAAAATTCCACCGACACATTAGGATCATGTCCAGGAAGCCTTTCCAAGAAAGGTGTAAAGTTACCATGCTCAAGAATCCTCCAAATTTTCTTCTTCTTCAAACTAGCACAGGAATGGGGTTCAATCCTACTTTGGTTTCCCCCCATATTCATAAAAACTAGTAACAAAAAACCCTAGAAAGAAGCATTCAACTAAGAGCCAACAAGCCAAGTGATACCCACAAAACATGTGAGTATAATGTCGATACTAATGGTAAAATAAAGCCAACACATAATCTCAACCAAGTCCATCATTTCAAATTAAAATATTAGCAGCCTTGGGAAGGAGGGAGTCCTCCTCCCACACCCTATACTCATTAATTCTAATAGCTTCATTAGAGAAAAAATTTGCCAATAAATTTCCCTCTTGATAAATGTGAGAAACACAAACTTTTCCTCACAAGATCTCAACATCATAATAGCATCCTTAATCAACTGATCGACACTCTAGCTAGGCTTTTGGATTCCACGTAGATAGATAATGATGTTTAAAGAGTCTCCTTCCACGCATAGTTTAGAGTAAACCTTGTCTAAGGAAAATTTAATACTTATAAACATAGCCTCAACCTTAGCACAATGATTTGTCTGATTTCCCAATGCGAGTGCCACCCCACCGAAGAGTCTGATATCCTCATTCCTCAACACCCCCCCACAACCAACAAGACCAGGATTACCCTTGGCTTCCCCATAAAAATTAATTTTAACTCACCCTAAAGGTGGGGGCTTCCACTTAATACTCAATCTAGCATTTAAACTGGACTTAACAACCTCAAATGGTATAAGGGGAATCTTCCAATTAGAAATCACCAACAATTCATACCAAGCCAAACAAGAGGATGGGGCACAACATGGAGCATGTCACAACCAATAAGAGAAAAGTTTTCCAAGATTTCCTGGCGAATCGTAATGAAGACACTATTTGTCTTGAGCTTAGAATCATGAAATTTTTTGTTATTATATGTTATTTCTAGATACCCCAGGCAATATGCAGGGACATAAGATACCACAACCATTGAAGAATGGGGGAGGATGAAGGACACTTCCATTATTCAACAAAACTACAAAGAGAGTCTAAGAAGACCTAGTCCATATTCCAAAGGCCAAGAAAATTACTCCAAAGAAGAGAAGAGAAACTACAACCAAGGAGAAGGTGAAAGACACTCTCTGCATCAGATTCACAAAGGACACATCTATTCAGAATTGCAAATCCCATTTTGCAAAGACTATCTTGAGTTAATACTTTACTTTGCATAAGCAGCTAGAAGAAAAAATTCACCTTAGGGATCAACGACTTATTCCATAATTTTCCCTAGAATGGAAAGGATTTAGGCTTTTCCAATAAATTGACAAAGGCAGAGGCCACCAAAAACTTACCAAGAGCACATGGGGCCCAAATTAATTGATCCAATCTCAGTTAAAGAGGAACTCTGAAATTATATAGGAACTCCTAAAGGACATTCAATGACAGGGACCCCATTCTTGAAAATCCTTCCATGTGCCATTCTAAATATAGACTACCGCCAAGTCACCAAAAAGGTGTTTGCACAATGGACAATAGGAGGATCCCAAGGATGATTGATTAATGGCTCAAAATCAAACGAAGTGCCTTCCCAAAAAATAATTCTGGAACCATCACCTAACAATCACCTAATGCCATTAGCAATTAGGTCCCTACAGGGGATAATATTTCTCCAAAAATAAGAACAAGCAGGCATGTCAATAGAAGCAAGCATATTCCAAGATCTCCCATAACCATTTAGATATTTATTTCTAACTAGAGAGGCCCAACCCACTTCCTCACTGAGGAGCCTCCAAATATTCTTCGAAAGTAAGGCTTTTTTAAAAGCTTTTAAATTTTTGATCCCCGACCACCTTGCTTCTTAGGCCTGCAAACCAGGTCCCATGCCACGGGCATAATTCTGGCTTTAGCTTCAACACCCAACCACTAAAATATTTTCATAATATGTTCCATTTTCTCCTCAAATTTAATAGGAATTCTAAAAAGACTCATGCAATACAAGGGGAAAATTTGAAGAGTAGAAGAGATGATTTGCACCTTCCCCACCTGGCTAAGAAGTGCACCCTTCCAACCCGCAAGCTTTCTATTGAACTTATCCAAAATTCCAAGCCAAAATGAATCTAGAGTCTTAGAAATACACAAGGGAAGCCCCAAATAGGTTGAGGGTAGATCACCTTGATTGCTGGAAAGGATCCTGGCGAGCTTCAATTGGAGAAAATTGAGGGTATTGATGAAGAAAATATGACTCTTGGGAAGATTAATACATTGCCTAGATGCCTTCTCATAAACCTCAATCAACCTCTTAACAGTCTTGATTTCACAAATAGAAGATTCTCCCATCAAGATAGTGTCATCAACAAATTGTTGATGAGTAACAAACTCACATTTGGAAGAGGGGGAGAAACCCCTCAAGGATCCTATAGATAAATCCTTCTGAATATTCTGACTAAGAGCTTCTGCCATCAGAATAAACAACAGTGGAGATATATATATTCCATGTATATATGTCAATCAACGAAATTATGCGTATGAGTATATTTATAAGATATTGAAATAATATTGTGTATATGTATATATGTAGTATATATATATTAATATATATGTGTAAATTAATATAGTAACATATATTAATATATTTATATATATATAATATATATATACGTGTTTATTAATTCAATGTATTTGTTAAACTTTATGAAATGAATATATATTAATATATGTATATATATATATATGTATGTATATATGTATATATGTATATATATATACATATATATAAATGATAGTTATTATGATAATCTCCAAAGAACATAACATAGCATTGATTTTAAGTAATTTGCTCGATAATGCAAAGCGCATATAGCAATATGGGACAACTTATAAAGGAATACCAACTGACGCATAAAGAATGTTTAAGACCAAGTCAAAACCAATGAAGGAAGCACATATGAGTTATACACTGCTATGAAAGATTAGAAGGTAAGTGTGCACAATTTTAAATGCCTTTAGAATCAGTCAAAGATGCACTATAAACTAGGCACCAATATATGAGTGTGGCGCCATATAAATAAGAGTTTGGAATGCTTAAGAGTTAAGAGGTATTCAAATTCACATAAGCCTACAAATAGAATATAGACTCAGTTAAGTGCAAACTTGGTAGTATTTTGTAAAGGAATTCAAATTCAGAAACTTGTTTAAAGTTTGTTGTCCCGTATATCAAGTTGACTCATCCATTTAAATGGTGAGGACTTTGATGTCTTGCAAACATGTGAGTTAGCCTAGTGAGTCATTGAATGAGGATGAAAGGTGGTAGAAATACTTACTTGTTTGTAGCCTTTGGTTTCTCAAAAATTACTATAAATAGAGGTGCTCATTCTACCAAATGCATCACTTGTCAATATGATTTCTCAGAGTTATTCTACTAAAAATTCAGTGCAAAGTGAGTTGAGAGTTTGTGATATTGAGAGTTGTATTGTTGAATGAACATTTGTTTTTTTGAGAGATTTAGAGTGAAGCTAGTAAAGGAATTTGGGTAGTTCGTAGTGGAAGTTGCAAGAAAAATTGACGAGAAGATTATTTAGTTGGAAGCTTTAAATAGGCATGCTGATTTCTACCTCTTTGTTATTATGAACTGGAAATATTGTTTATTTTATTGTGATGTTGAAAGATTGTATTTTACTTGTGTGATATTCTTGGATATGCTTGCATATCACTTGGTTGTTTCTTAGTTTGTGATACCTTACTTTTGATATATATTCATATAGATATGTATACAATGATTGTATTATTATATAAATATAAATAAGTATATTTGTACTATACATAGAATGTTGGTACTATATGAAGTATAGTAATACTCTAGGTGCATAGCATAAGATATAGTTGTTTTGTGATACTTGTTTAAACAATGTCATTTTAATATAAATAGATAATGGGAAGTTTATTCCTAGGGTTAGGATAATCCAAAAGAAAGGGAATAACCTAGAATAGAATAGAATACTAATGGTCAAAATATAAATTGAGCAACTATAGTGGTGAATATTGATGACCCTCACTTGAAGTACTGGGTGTTGAATCTTTTTCCAAAGCAGTGTAGGTAGCAACTTTCTACACTATCAATTCGCTATGATCCAAGTATATACTAGACTAATAGTATCATAGAAATAGAGGTTGACTTTATGGTAATCTCTAGATATGTAGGACACATCACTATGCTTAGGAAAGGCTATTTGAAGGATGAGGTTACCAAACCAATCTCTTTGTCAATGGGAGGGCCGTCTCACCAAGTTTAGTAGATGTGTGGGAGACCACAATTAGTCCATGGTTGGTGGAAAATCACTTGAGTGATGCTTCTCATCATGCAATTGTTGGCCAAGATTTGGGAGGACATTCTAAATCATTTGTATTTCTAGTTCATGTAAGTTTGTTGAAGCTATGTATATGTATTCATGTGTCCATCTATATGGGAATTGTAAAAGTGAAATGTTATCTTGAATATATTTATGTAAAGTGAAATCATTCTTATATTATTGGAAAGATTCTTTTTATATGCAATAGAAAAGTTTGGAAATGTTATATTTCAAATGGTTCATTTATAATTGAAAAGAAAAAAAAATTAGTGCTCTTATTGATTGCGTAAACTATTTACTTGTGTGTAAAACTTAGAAAAATTACTGAGTAGAATAATGGGCATGTTACAAATGGTATCTGAGCTACCATTTTCAGCTTTGGAACCTATGTGCTTACTATACATGTTTCCAATCCAACATTATGTGAATCTAATGTTTGGAAATTCTTATTCCAAGATTATGCGTCTCAAGATGACTGCAAGAAAGTTGGTGATTAGAAATGAGTGCTACCTACAGGCCAAGAAGGAAAGAGAAGCCCTTGTTCGTACCATTGAGGGAACTAATTATGACAATGCCATTTGGCTAAGCGATACTAAGACATTCAGTCATGCCCTTTCATGAATTAGTCAAGAGAAGAGAAGGATAAAAGATGATGCCAACTCCAACTACTTACCTTCTATCTCTCTGAAAAAGTCAGACTCTTTATCACTTTCCAGGGATATGCCCTTAGAATGTAGTGTTAGTCCAGTGAATGATATTTAGGGATCCTCAAGTTCTTCCCTTAGAGGAAATCATTGTAATAGCCACAAGTGGTGAATCAAAGGGTTATGTACCTCAAAACTATGTGTCTAAGGACAAATATGAGGGTTATTATCCTTCTGAGGATATAAATGAGCAAAAATCCGAGGGTAATACCCCACAAAGTTATGTATCAGAAAGTGAATCAGAGGTATATTCGCCCTTAGGCTATCTTAATATTCATTCTATGTAAACTCAAGGAAATTGAAAAATCATTTTTATTATAAACAAAAATAATGCTTTTTGGAAAAAAAATTGAATGAGTTCTTTAAATCTAGAATTTTTTGTGATTGATAGATCTTTTGAATGTTCCTAACATTGAGAAAACCTTCATAGATCTAATTAAAATGAAAACCTCCAGGTATAACCAATTTGTGGAAGATGGTTAGGACAAGAACTAATCTCGAGGAAAGTCAAGAAGTAGGTCAAGGTACTAAGAACATCGAAGCTAAATTGGACCATATACTGGCTATCATGGATGTGACTAGAGCAAGAATAGGAAACCTTGAACATGAAGTTAGGGGAAAGGAAATGGTGGAACAAGAAGTTCCAAATAATTAGGAAGAAGTTCCCAACAATGAGAAAGAAGGGGAGGATTTCCAAAATCATACTAAATTTAATGACCAAGAGAGTGATAGGTCTCAATCTCCATCTAAGGGAGCCAAAAAGAAGCATTTGGCAAGTGAGTTATCCAGAGACATGAGAAAGATCACACCACCAAAATTTTTAAGGTAGTGCTACTGGAGATGCGGCGAAAGCACAACTTACAGAAATGGATAAATATTTCAAAATCATAAATTACTTCGAGGTCACTAAATCCATATGGTGAGCATTTCAGTTAGCGGGTGGAGCATCCAACTAGTGGATGAGTAAGAAAATGGAGCTTGGGCTTAGTTCCTTAAGCCTCACTTAGAGAAAATTTACAAAGATTTTCCAAAAGTAATGGTTTCCCCAACTCTTCTATGACCAAAAGCTCATTGACTTCCAAAATTTGAGGCAAGGTGACTCTTCAATGAATGAGTATTGGGAAATTTTCACTTGACTCCTGAAGTACATACCTATGTACTAGAAGGATGAAAATTTATGTATAAGGAATTTTATCACGTGTTTAAATGTGTGAATAGGTGGTGAGGTAGACACACACGATCTAGCTACCATGGAATTGGTGTATGAAAAGGCCATTGAGTAGGAACAAAGGATTAGGTCTATCTAAAACTACTGGGAGAGAAATAAAAAGAAGTCTGGTTGGATGCAAACCAATCAAGCTCCAAGGAAGCCTAGTGAAGGGCCAATTTTTTAGAAGCAAGGGGATAAGGGATCTCAAAATAATTAGAATGAATCAAGGAAAGAGTGAAGGGGAAACAATAAAAACTTTAATGGAAATACTAGTGGAAATAAAAGTAACTCTAGAAGACCAGTGAAAAGGAGGGGACTAGCAAAAGGGTGTTATACATGTGGTGGGGACCATTATACAAGTAATTGTCCAAACAAGCCTTTAGGGTCACAACCACATGGTAACCCTCTTCCTTCTCAAAAAGTTGTAGACCAACAAAATATTCATGCTATAGTGGATAATCAATAAGTAGAGTACCAAATTACTCTAGTAGAAGTATCAGGTACTTTGTTTGATATTTCTATTCCTATTTTTATAGATACCGATGCCACAAAAAAAAAAGTTCACCTAGAATAGCAAGTCAAATGTCTAGAAAATTTGGCTACATGGAACAGTCTTGGGTTGTTGAATATGCTAACCAGACAATAGTTGAGGTAAGTTAATGTCTATTCTTGAAGAAAGAGTTGAACTTTCAACTTTCACAATGGAGCTAAATTTGTATGTAGCTCCCTTAGGATCTTATAATGTCATCTTACAGATGAATTGGCTATGGATACATAGGGCCAAGGTAGATTTTCATATGAAAATAGTAGAACATGTTTAGACAATCTAGGTAACTAGGCGTCAATGCAAGGAATTCCTAAAGAGGTTAAGTTATAGTAGATATCCACAATGCAAATGCATAGAGTAAAGAAGAAAGGTTATCAACTCTTTGCAATAAAAATGGAGAAGCTTGAGGAATGTAAGGAATTCATCTCTCAAGATGATATAGTATATTATGGACCTAAATATTTTCAAGATGTTGAAGAAGGTGAAGTATTGGAATTTGGAAAAATGGATATGGAGAAATATCTTACTTTTTGAAAATTTGAGGATGTATTTCTAGAAGAATTACCTTGGATTACCCCCTAAGAGGATATTTTATTTCTCCATCGATATAGTACCAGGGTCAGAACCTATATCAAAAGTACCTTAGAGGATGACCACAACTAAATTAATGGAGTTAAAGGAACAACTAGAAGAGCAGTTGAATAAAGGATTGATACGACCCAATGTTTCACCCTAGGGAGTGCCAGTAATCTTTGTAAAGAAGAAGGATCATACATTGAACTTATGTATTGATTATCGGTTGGTTAACAAAGCAATGATAAATAATAAGTATCCATTGCCATGTATCGATGATCTCTTTGATCAGATGTGAGGAGCAGGAGTATTTTCTAAGATTGATCTACATGTTGGGTATCATCAACTTAGAATCAAGGATTAAGATATTTTCAAAACTAATTTCATAACTAGATACAAGCATTATGAGTTCACAGTCCTACCTTTTGGACTAAAGATTTCACCTACAACATTCATGAACCTTATGAACAATGTATTTAGGGACTGTCTGGATAGATTTGTGTTAGTCTTCTTGGATGCCATCTTAATCTACTCCAAGAATGAAGAGGAACATCTCAAGCATCTAGAGATAATTCTTCAAATATTGAGAGGGCATAAGTTATATGGGAAAATCTCTAAGTGTACCTTCTTCTAGAAGAAAGTACAATATTTGGGTCACATAAGTTTAGTTGAAGATAAAAGTGGTACTAGAATGGTTGATTCCCAAGAATGTGCCGAAAGTGAGAATTTTGATGGGATTGGTTGGATATTACTGTAATTTTTTAGATAACTTTTCAAGGATAGATTTTTCTATCATGAAATTACAAGGAAATGGAAAGAAGTTAGATTGGTCTGAGAAGTGTCAAGCAATATTTGACCAACTCAAAGAAAGGTTGAACACAACACCAATACTAAAGGTACTAGACTAGATGGTAACTTTGTATTTATTACAGATGCATCGAGAGAAGGATTGGGTGGAGTATTAATGCAAGATAGGTGAGTCATAGCCTATGAGTCTAGGAAGCTTAAGACCTATGAAAAAAATTATGCTTCGCATGATTTAGAGTTAGTTGTAGTGGTTCATGCTTTATATATGTGGAAATTATGTGTTAGGGAAATTTTTTAACTCAAGACCAATCACCATGGTCTCAATTATTTGTTTACCCAACCTAATCTTAATGCAAGGCAAGATGCCTTAAGTTGTAGGAGACATCTCTCCTCATTGTTATCAGTCCAAACTAGCTTCAAGGGTCAAGTGTTGTGAGAATCTAAGGATGGTGAATTCTATGAACAAGTCAAGCAAACACTCACAAATGATCCACAAGATCGAAGTTACGAAGAATATCACCTTGAACTTAATGGATTGTTAATGTTTAAAGGGAGAATTTGCGTACCTAATTCTAGGGAATTGAGGGACTTGTTATGGAAAGAAGTGCACAATGCACCATATTTAGGACATCTAGGTGTAACCAAGATGTTGGTTGATGTGAAGCCATTATATTTCTAGAAGGGTATGAAAGGCAATGTTGCAAGGTTTGTAGCAAGTTGATTAGAGTTCCAAAGAGTGAAAGCAGAGTATCATCATCCTATAGGTCTTTTGTATCCACCCAAAGTTCCAAAAAGTAAGTGGAAAGTCATTAGCATGGATTTTGTGCAAGATCTTCCTATGTCGAGGAACAAGCACAATGCCATTCTAGTAGTGGTTGACAAGCTTGCTAAGGTAGCACATTTTATTCCAAGAAATATGGCTAATAGAGCTCTTGTAATAGCTCAAAAATTTGTTCAAGAGATATTTAGATTACATGGGATTCCTAAAAAGATAATTTCTGATAGGGATGCTCTAGTGACATCTAGGTTTTGGAAAACCTTGTTTTCTTCACTTAGAACTCATTTGAACATAAGTTTTGCTTATCATCCAGAAATGGATGGAAAAACTAAAAGGGTGGACCAAGTATTAGAAGACCTACTAAGAATGTATTGCATGGATCAACAAGACAAGTGGGAGGATTACCTACATTTGGTAGAGTTTGCACATAATAACTCCTATCATTCTATGATCAAGATGGCAGGAAGTGTTGAAATCCTATAAGGTGGGATAATTTGGAATATAGGATAAGCCTTGGGCCAAAGATGTTATTGGAAATGGAGGAACAAGTTGGAATCATTAAACAAAGGTTAGCATAAGATAACATGATCTAGGTAGAAAAGTTATGTTGATTCTAAATAGGTGCCTAGGAATTTTGTAGTGGGGGATAGGGTTTTATTGAGAGTTAAACCCCACAAGAGTTCTATCAAGTTTGGAAAGTCACCCAAACTAGCTCCATGCTACATTGGACCTTTTGAGGTTCTTGAGGAAATCAACCCTGCCGCGTATAGGATTTCCTTGCCACCAGCTCTTGCCAAGATGCATTTAACATCTTTCATGTCTCATGTCTTAAAAAGTATATACTAGGAAATAACCGTGTTATTGATTAGAATCCTTTACAAGTGCAGGACCCAAGGATGGTAACAATCGAGTTGCTCAAGGTTCTTGGAACATGTAAGCGGGTCAGTCAAGGATCATGGGGGTCCAAACTAGGCCTCTAAGTGGCGATGAAAATTCAAAAAATCAGAGTTAGGAAACTTGACATAAAAATTTCAATAGGTTATTAGCATAATTTGAAAAATATGTAAGAAAAAAATTTGTAGTAAATTGAATGTAGTTTCTAGGCTACTAGTCCTTTTTTGGAAAAAGGTAAATCTGTTTTGAGAAAATTTGAAATTTCAATGTAGTGGAACTAAATTTTTTAGGAAAAAGATAAGAAGCAGGTGTATGTCTGACCACCCTAAGTACAAGAAAAACATATTATTATTTTTTTGAATCTTTTAATAGTAGAGGACACATGCCCAGACGTGCTGGATTTGTTTTGAATTTTTTTTCCATGTAAATAATTTGTTATGATTTTTTTATTAGAACTTTTTAGAATTATTAAAACCTCTATGTCTGACCACCATAACTTGGTAAAAAATTTATGAAATTCATTTTTTTAATCCTAAAGTATGCTAAGCATAGAATGTGGTGCATCTTGTAGGTTCAAAAAATGTTAAGTATTTCAAAATTTATAGAAGTTTATCAATCAAACTATCAATTAGGACTTTAGTTGTAATGTATGTATAAAATCAATAATAATAATTTATTAAATTTAGACAAAAAAAAAGTTGTCAACCACAAGGGAGAGCTTCGGAAAACTAAGAAAATTTTAAAAACACATTTTTTGGGTTGACTTTCCAGGTTAGGCAATCCTGAACCAAATCTCGAGCCTACTAATTATGTAAAAAAAAAGTGGATATCCGTTTAGAACAAATATATGTTACTTGTATTATTTATAATACATAATATTATATAATCATATGTCTTATGTATTATGTATTTATAATACATATATTTATAATATAATATTATGTATTATATATAGTATATTATATATTATATTATATTATATTATACATTATTATTTTATATATTATATATAGTATACATATTAATTATTATATATTATATGTAGTATATTTATGAAATACTATATATATTATATTAATATTATGTAATATATATTATATAATACATTTAATACATAGTATATATTATACACTACATAGTATATATTATATATTTATTGATTTGTAGCCAATTCACAAGAGAGAGAGAGGGAGTGGGAGGGACTTGTGAGAGAGAGAGAGAGAGAGGGAAGGAGAGATATATATAGTTGAGAGGGAGAGAGGGAGATAGAGAGACTTGAGAGGAAGAGAGAGAGAGACTTGAGAGGGAGAGAGGGAGGGAGAGAAAGACTTGAGATGGAGAGAGAGAAAGAGACTTTAGAGGGAGAGAGGGAAGGAGAGAGTCCAAGAGAGAGAGAGACTTGAGAGAGAGAGGGTGGGCCTGAGAATGAGAGGGAGAGAAAGAAAGAGAGAAATAAATGAGAGGGAGAGAGAGAGAGTTGAGAGGGAGAGCAGGACGTAGAGAGGGACAGAGAGAGAGAGTTGAGAGAGAGAGAGAGTTGAGAGGGAGAGAGGGAGGAAGGAAGGTTTGAGAGACTTGGGAGAGAGAGGGAGGGAGGGACTTGGAGTGAGAGGGACAGAGAGAGAGTTGACATGGAGAGAGAGATTGAGAGAGAGACTTGAGAGAGAGGGATAGAGGGAGAGAGTTGAGAGGAAGAGTGTTTTCCCGTGTTGGGACCCTCTAGAATAAGAAGTGATACAACCATCAAACAAAACCATTACAACTCAATTCAACATTCATTCCATTAAAACCTTCAAGCTTAATAACATGTCATTAGATCATTCATGTAAAAGGTACAAAATCATCATGAATAAGAATAATTATCTTTCAATCATGATACATAAACAAGAACATTGTGTACACCATAGGGGTTTGATGCAACCTTCAAATAAAATTCTTACAAGATAACAAGATACATGTTCATTAGATTGCTCATGTGAAATTTATACAATAATTGTGATCAACAAATAAGACATCAGTCATCCATGATGCATGAATAAACACTATATATGCACACTATATATGAACAAACACTAAATTAATAGATTATTTATTATTTATTACTAAATTTTTGTCTCGTCATTATACTATTATATTCATAAATTCAATACTAAAAATATCCATCCAATCAAATTCTTTATAAAATATCCATCCAAGGTCAAATTTTTTATAAAAATAAGATCATTTTCTTAATAAATTTGTGTGGCTCTCTGTTGCATCTCTTCATTTATTTGTGTTTTCCTCTTTAAAATGGGATTGTCTCCTTTCCTATAGCCATTGTTGATGCCCATCTAAGTCCACTCCCATGGACCTAACCCATCAACAACATTTTGCATTTTTGATGCAAAATGCCTCAATAATGAGTGAACACATTCTTTATTCTGAATAGTGTTAACTTGATCTTGAATGGTTCTAACATTCACATCGAGTTGTTCTTGAAAGTAAGCACCATTGGATGGAGGTGGTGGAGCTGGAGGGTGTGGATCCATGATATATATATAAGTGAACCTACATTAAATTTGTATTTTCAAAATGTAAGATACGTGTTTAAAAATCCCCTTAAACCATTCAATATAAATGACTTAATTGAATACAAATGAAAAAATGTGTAAAGTTCATTTATGTGTAAGGCATGTAAATGAAAAAAAAAAATTGTTAAAGTGATGTGAAATCTCATTTAAAAATACATTAAATTTTTACCTTGCTGCAATGTGGGAGTGTTAAAATCCAAATTGATTCAACAAAGGTGGAAGTGTTAAGCTCCAAATTGCCAATACTTAGTGAATTTGTATATATAGTAATGGTTAAACAAAGCTTGTCTTTGTAGCCATAGGGAAATGGGCTAAGTTAATGGGTAATAATTGATGGGCTATGTAGGAGGCTACCATACAATATGATACAATATGATAGTCTCCTGCATAGCCCATCGATTATTACCCATTAACTTCGCCCATTGATACAATATGATAGCATCTTGCATAGCCCATCGATTATTACCCATTAATTTTTCACATTTCTCTATGGCTGCAAGGACAAGTTTTGTTTGCCCGGTACTAACAATGGGTCTAGATTCACTAAGTATTAGAAAGTTAGACCACTTCCAACAAAGATCCTTTCTATTTTGAGAGTTGAGGAGAGTCAAAACAATTAAAAAATTACATAACAAATTGTTTAGAAAAGAAATACTAGCTTAAGAATAAGCAACAAAGCAAGAATTTAATAAACATGAGAATAAGTGATAAAGAAGAAGGAAAAATAGACAAGAATGTAAAATAGTTTAAATAAATGCAGAAAGGGGGTAATGAAGGTTCAATTTTATGTTTTTTTTTCAGTAATGAAGGTTAAATTTTTTTTATTTGACATTTTTTTTGTTTTCCACTAGCTAGGGTTTCAAAAAAATTTATAAGTTTAGATAGAAATGAAAAAATTCAACAAAACTACAAAGAATGCAAAAAAATAAATAAATTAATCACTAATTAGCAAAAAAAAATAGAAAAAAATGCAAAAAACACATACCTAGAACTCGTTGTTCACGATGGAGGTCCCTGCTTGACTGATAGCATCATGAAAATGAGGCATGGTTCAAGTTTTACAGTTCTTAACGAAATGGATATCTGAACGTTTTACAACAGTATATTACATATTCCCACAAGGCTTCAAATCCAATGTAGTTAATAATGAATATATGTTTATTATATAATAAAGTTATTATATATAAATTTATACAATAATATATTTCACATATACTATATATTATATATTAAATATATTATATATTAAATAAATTATGTATTATGTAATATATTTAATACATAGTCTCCCTCTAAAGTGTCCATCTCCCTCTTAGGTCTTTAATATATATATTTAATCATTATATAATAAAGGGAGGGAGAGAGAGAAAGACGTGAAAGGGAGAGAGGGAGAGAGAGAGGGGGGGGGGCGAGAGAGAGAGTGTGTGTGTGAGAGAGAGAGTGGGAGAGAGGGAGAGAGAGAGGGAGGGAGGGGAGAGAGGGAGAGTGGGAGAGAGGAGGTGGAGAGAGGGAGTGGGAGAGGGGAGAGAGGGAGGAGGGAAAGACCCGAGAGGGAGAGAGGGTGAGGGAGAGAGGGAAAGACCTAAGAGGGGGGAGGGAGAGGGAGAGAGGGAGAGAGGGAGAGTGGGAGAGAGGGAGAGTGGGAGAGTGGGAGAGAGGGAAAGACCTAAGAGGGGGAGAGGGAGAGTGTGAGAGAGGGAGAGAGGGAGAGTGGGAAAGACCAAAGAGGAAGAGAGGGAGTGGGAGAGAGGAAGAGAGAGAGAAAGAGAGGGAGAGAGGGAGAGACCTGAGAGGGAGAGTGTGAGAGAGGGAAATACCTAAGAGGAAGAGAGGGAGATCTAGGTAGAGGGAGAGATGGAAGGACCTGAGAGGGAAAGTGTGAGAAAGGGAGAGAGGGAGCATGGGAGAGAGGGATAGTGGGAGAAAGGGAGAGAGAGGGAGAGAGGGAAAGATCTGAGAGGGAGAGTGGGAGAGAGGGAGAGAAGGAAAGACCTAAGAGGAAGAGAGGGAGAGTGGAAGAGAGGGAGAGGGAGAGAGGGAGAGAGAGGGAGGGAGAGGGAGAGTGGGAGAGAGGGAGACAGAGAGAGAGGGAGAGTGGGAGACAGAGAGGGAGAGTGGAAAGAGGGAGATAGAGAGAGAGAGAGGGGGGGAGGAAGACAGAGAGTGGGAGAGAGGGAGGGAGAGGGAGGGAGAGGGAGAGAGGGAAAGACCTGAGAGAGAGAGAGAGAGTAGCTCTATATGAAAGCTATATTTTATGTATAATAGAGTTTAAAAGTGTTCAAATAGAATTGTTACTGAATATCAAGTAATCAATTGATACGTCTAAAAAAAATTAAAAAGAAGATAAAAATATAGATGAAAATTAAAACTTGAACATAATTCCACAAATATTTTCATAATTTCAAAATTTATGAAATTTTCAATTTTATAGAATACCAATTCAAATGTGAAATACTATTTTTGAATTCAAATAGCTATCATAGTGTAAAGGGTTGAAAAATAGAACTCCAATAAACATTTACCAACTTCTTAAATGCATATATCCTCTAGAAACCCCACAATATAAAAAGCAAAACAAAATGAAAGGTGTGGGTTTAGGGCATGTTTGCATGTAAAGTGGAAAAATTCCAAAAAAACATAATTTACGTGGGGAAGGAAAACTCTAATGGACATACAAAAAAGTTCTCATTCCCATGTTGCATACATACCTAAAATGGAAAATAAAGGGTGGATAAGCATAGGCATTGGCTCTATGTCCACCATTGTCAATAGAAACCTACAAAGTGCATTGTAAGTTTTACTTCTCACAAGAAAAACAAATAATGCCAATGAAATGTGTTCTCATTAACTATTTTGACCATAGGGAATGAAGAAAATGGATTTGTTAAAAGGATTTTATAAAATTTTGTGTATATTTGGGTCTATTAAATGCTATGTACAATATATATTAAAATGATTTATTAAAATTGCTTTAGGCTTTAGGAACTCCATACAAGTGCATTTAGTAGGCAAAGTCAAATTGCACACCTTTATTAGCGATTCTTCAAGCCCATTAATAAATAAATGAGAATATTTCTATAGAACTTTGGTGTCTTTAGATTCTTCTAGAGATTTTATGTCATTCCTATTCCTAATATGAAATCTCTTCTTTGTCTCTTCTTCATATGTTATGTGCAAGGAAATAATTGAAACTTTGTGTTCAATTTTGAAGGAATGTGACTCTAAATATTAAAATTTTACTTACTTGTATGTAGGGTTAGACTCCAAATTTATATTTAACTTTACACATGCAACCCTTTCATCCATTATTTTTCCCATCTATTTTCGATGAATCCATAGGTGGTCTTATTTGCATTTTCCATCTAGGGTTTCTTCAAGTTTTTACCATTTCCCACACTAAAGGCCTTTCATTCTTTTTGGTTAAAAGTACATGAAAAATTATAAATCCTCCTATCATATGAGGGAGTTGCACCTCTAAAATATTATAAGAAAATTGTCTATTCAATGGAAAAAATTTCAACTGTTGCAAGTTCATTTGTTGCTACATTTACATTTCATGCTTTATTTTTCCCCTTCATCCAATTCCTTGCACCCTATGAATACAACCAATTGAAGTGGCCATTTATTGTCAATTGAACTTTATACGTGCTAAACAAAGGCTTGTCATTGCGACTAAATAGATCACTAGTGCATGACATGCTAGCACCGAAAGAGTTTTTCATCCTATGACTACCAAGTGAAGTGGAGTATTACCATTTTCTATATAGGAAAAATCTAAATCTAACCATACTTCCTCCTCTCTCCCTTTTTTCGTTTATGGTCGTTGATAATAAAATTTGGCTTGTAATTATTTTCATTTTAATTGTATAGTAGAAGTTACTCATTGAATACTTTGCTATAATTTTATAAGTTCATATGGAGTACACATATTGTAGGATGGATTCATAGATGACATTCAACATGTCCATTAATTTATATAAGCCTAGGGCATTATTTTATGTTTGAATATTAACTTACATGGATTCTTGTGAGTGCTACATACTTCAATATACACGGTCATTTTAGAATTCACATACACTTCAAAGTGTATGAAAAATGTAATGGTAAAATTTGCATACATATGTCATTTCTCATTTACTTTTCCATCTATTTTGAAAGAGTTGATTAATACATTTACATATCAACAAGTAACACAATTTTGTGTGAAGTTAGACTCATTCCCCTAGTCATTACCTACCAATTACACATATTCCATACACCTATTCATATCCTATCTATATCTACACACTTTTTTTATATAGGCTGCATTTATTGTGCCATATATAATCATACATTCATTATGTGTATAAAAATTTATTGTTCATCCTAGGTCATTTATGTGGGTGCAGGATTGATTCCAAAGCTATATATTTGATCCCTTAAATTTGAACGACTCCTACCCATTTCACTAGTCATTGTAAATCAACCAAACACACATTTGCATGATTAATTACTATCTTTGTATTTAAAGACATTCATTTTACATCCTCTCATATTTGAATATCCTCTTTTATCCTAAAAAATGGTATAGGTGACCCAAAAATAACTAAAATCTACATAATCATCTTAAAAATACTCGCATGACCACTTCTTATTTTGATCAAATCTTGTGATTACATGAACATTACATATTCCTATAGCATTGGAGCTTTGTCTCACAATTCTAGAAACTCAAATCATGATTATATTGGTAGAATAATTCCTTATTTCTCTTATGATTTAATTAGAAACAGTCTTATAATTACATGTGAATTTGGAATTTAATCTCACGTCCTATTTATCTGGTAAACTTAATTTTATTTATTTATATTGAAATAATACAGATTACAAATAAGAAATGCAGTTAGAAAGTGCAGTTTAAAACAATACAAGAAAACATCAAACAGAAATGATAGATAACATAAACTGCCCAACAACAAAACAGGGTCAGCATTACAATGATTTTAATACAGCAGCACTTATCTAAAGTCCAACATTACTTTTGCATGGTCCTTACTAATTTGAAGCAAATTCACCATATAATAGTTGGGGGGACCTAAGCTGTAATAGTTCCTAGGAGTTCATATTTAATGGGTTAACTAGTTCTCATATATTATTTAACTTGTCTATTTGAAGACAGTTTCTGATCCAGTTTCAAGATGGGGATATTGTTTTTTTTGCAATAGTTGTCCTTGTACAGGGCCTTTACCAACCATTGAAGGATAGGCAATGCATCCAATTTGTAGGCAGGTACGGCGACTGGGTCAATCTTTGCTTGTGCTGACAGCAGGCCTACTTTATTTCTTCACTTGCCCAATACATGACACCGGGAGATGTGGGCTCCAGAGGCTCGAACCCGTCGTCACCTTACTTTTCCATGGCTTCCTTGGACATCTAATACCAGTTGGTCTGTTCGCTCTGTAACAGTCTCTGCCTAGACTGACTGGAGCCATGTGATATCCAGCTATGATGGACGTTGTCTTTGACAACTAGGCCAGCAGAGGATTTCAACCCATGCGGTGACCCACCTAACAGTGGCTGATCCCAAATGGAATTCATCTGAGCCTTCGAAATTCTTCTTCCCATCTACAAACTCGGCTTTAATGTTTTGTTTGTCTGTTTGGATATGTAATATTCAAAATATAAAGCCTTTGTTTTAGGGATTGGATAAAGATTTTTTCTGTGCAATCAATAATTACTCTCAATATGTTGGTGTTTAAACACTAGCCTTTATAGATGATGTTGACGGCCTTTTCATTTTATGTGTTTTTAAATACAGGGATTTCTTGATGATTTAAACATTCAATCATGAATTGCTACACTTGCCATTTAGGTAAGATACCTTCATGGTTGCCTAACATAAGCTATCTTTATGTGAAGAAAAAGAATCTTGATAAGCACTCTTGACAACCATAAAGATTTCTATTGCTGGAACAATTATATTCTCCTTTTCAATCTTTGTGAAGCTTTTCAGTCACCTATTTCAGAAGAGCTTTTGGCGCACAAGCAATCTTCAAGGCTTGTTCTTGATCCTTCATTTCAATGCAACTGATATTTAATATAGCTCTATGCCTTGCTAATTTACTGGAAATGGTTATGTATCCATCTCTTTCATAAACTCAACTGAGCCAGTAGCATGATAGGGGAACCTCTAGAGATTTTGGAGGCACCTTCAAGGATTTGGTCTCCATGTCTCAAAAAGGATATTTGAGTACTGAGTGAGATGAAAATTTACACTATCTATTGTGTGAGAACTATGATTATGAAAGGAATTGGTTGGTCCCTGTAATGCTTTGCATTGTTATTAGTTTGAAAATACCTACTTTTGGTTGGTCTATGATTTCTAGAACTAATTTCTAATCCAGTAGAAGATATTCATAGTAGCATTGTTTTCACATGCATTAAGTTTCACAATTAGTTTAATGCTTGTAATGGAAATAATTCCATCTATATGATTAGAATGTTGGTCCTCTTATGATTAGTTAGTTGACTTCCAATGTGAGCTAGAATTGAACTATTACAATGCAACATTCGATATGACTATTATCAAATGACTGCAAGATAAAGAATTGGTTTAGAATGGCCTTAGATCTGAAAAAGCACCATGAATCCTCAATGTACTCTCCATTTTCCTCAACATCTTTTATTTTTATCATACTTCATTTGATATGTCATTTCCCTCAACATTTTTTTTATTTTTACCATACTTCATTTGATATGACTATAATCAAATGACTTGCAAGATGAGAATTTTGGTATTAGAAAGTCATGTTCATTTCATATATCTCATATGGTTAATCACGATCTTCGAAATATTATTATCTAAGAGAGTGATTTTAGTTTTCTTTCCAAAACGAAAAGTATTGTTAGAATTCTTGTGGTATGCAATCATGTGTAAATGCCATATGCAAACATTGTACTTTTTTCCTTTGAAATATAGATAGAGATGATCAAATGTTGTATTTCATTTGATTATATACATAAACCTCTTGATTGGAAAAAGCTTCAACTATATACATACATAGTCAAATATTAAAATGAGGAACTTAAGAAGTGTGCATGTTCTAATACAAGTTATACAAATGCTCCTACTACATTAGTTAATCCTATTTTTTTTTCATTTTGAAGTTTGGGGCTTGATGAAGTGATTATTTTAATTTGTTAATTTTTCACTAAAGTAAAGATTTTTAAAATTATGTGTTTCAATGTAAACTTAGAATGTACAGAAGGTGCACTACGTATTAGATCATTATATGACCATTTCCAAGTATTCATTTATTTTGTGACCATCATATGCAATCATGCATAAATGTCATATGCAATCATGTGAAGACACTATATGCAATAATCCTATGCAATCACATGTAAATGCTATAAGCAATCACGTGTAAATGTTGTATGTAATCATCATGCCATGTTCATTTGTGAGATGAATGGAGATGATCAAATATTGTATTTCATTGGATCACATGCATGAACCTCTTCATTAGAAAAATCTATAGATAACTATGTATATAGTCGAATATTAAAATGGGGAACTTAAAATGTGTGTCTATGCACATAAGTTATTCAAATGATCCTACTGTCATAGTTAGTCCTAAACTTTATCATTTAGGAGTTTAGGGTTTTATGAAGTGAGTATTTTTATGTTTTAGTTTTCAATGAATTTAAGAGTTTTAAAATAATGTGTATTGTGGTCTATTTTAATGCAAATTATGAATTTGCAAAAGATGCACTACGTATCAGATTGGTGTATGACAACTATTTTTTTCTTTCATGAACACCATATGAAATCATCATATGCAATCACAAGTAAACATTGTATAAAATCACATGTAAACAATGTATGTAATCATCATATATAGTTATGTGTAGAGGTCATATGCAATCACATGTAAATATTATATGCAATCATTGTATTGTGTTCTTTTGTGAGATGGATAGATATGATCAAATGTTGTATTTCATTAGATCATATGCATGAATCTCTTCATTGAAAAAATCTCTAGCTATATAGTACATGGTCAAATATTAAAATAAGGGGCATACGACAAATTTACCGCCATCAATTCACCAATGGAAAATTTACCACCAACAATTCACCATCAAGTAAAATTCACCGCCTACAATTCACCATGTTAGAGTTAATTTTCCGGTGAATTATGGTGGTGAATTTTCTGTTGCTGGGGTGAATTTTCCTAGAGCCAAAATAAGGAACTTAAAATATGTGCATGTTTTGATATAAGTTATATAAATATGCTTACTACCATAGTTAGTCCTTAAAATTTTAATTCACTAGTTGAAAATTTAATTAAGTGATTATTTTAATATTGTAAGGTTTCAAAGAAGTGATGATAATCTTAAAATGGGAAAGCATTATAATCAACTAGTAAATATATTCATATTATGGGTTCAAACATCCAAAAGACATGATGATGTGCAACATACTTGAAGTATTACATCATCAAACACACTTACGTCATCAAATAATTTGAAAATAAAGCATCAAATATATCAAAATTTACATATTAAATTGTATCACTCAAGATTTAGTAAATAAATAAATAAATTTTTAGATAATATCATATGTGACAAAAGCTTTAAATTCACTAACCATTTATGCATTAAAATTATCTACTCTAATCATATTATTATAAAAATGGAAACTTTAAAATTTAAAATTATGTATTCAAGCTATCTCATAATATATGTGAAAATTCATAGTGTTGTAATTGCAATGGCTGTTATCATGGGTCCATTGATACTAGATCAACAGGAAATCCCTATTTGGGAGAATAATGTAATAGAGTTAACATATTCAATACAAGATAACTTTGTATTCCTCATGAGACGCATAGTTGCATTTATCATTCATCTTACAGAATGTTAGAAATAGAAGCAAGTTATCTAATCTGCTTGATGGTGCTTCTCCAATTATTTGTAGTGATTCCCCCAGTTCTTGTGGCTTGACCAGTATGAAATTAAGATGGTCAAGTTTCTGCATAGGGACTTTGAACAACCAACAACTTACTCATTTTATCAATATCACCTATTCCATTCAATTTTATCCTATCCACTGTACCCAAATTTTCTCAATGACTATTTAATGCTAGGAAGCATGGTTATATTGCCTAAAGAAAAATCTTCCACACTAAAATTTCCAAAATAACTTTCTCAATGACTATTTAACGCTTGGAAGCATGGTTCTATTTCCTAAAGAAAAAGCTCCCACCCTAAAAGTTCCAAAATAACGTCTATATAAATTTTCCTATTACATCACCAAGTTCATTACATTAACCCATTCCAATAGTGTGACTACTTCACAAAAAAACTGCTTTTAGTTATGAATTTTTTGGCGGTCCCTACAATTCACCAATATTTTTTAATATATATTTCAGAAACTTTGATTTTATTAAAAGATATTAATGAATTGTTGGCAATGAATTTTACTTGGCGATGAATTTTCTGTCGACCGTGAATTTTCCTTCGATGAATTGCTAGTGATGAATTTTCCTAAAGTCATTTTTCATGCAGTGTTTTATTGGATGGACGCACTTACCAATCCATTTTTATTGTATAATTTTTATTAAAACTTTAGTAATTAATATATAAATTGAGATAATATCAATACTTCTAGTAACATTAGAATTATTACTTCTTTCATTTACTTCAATTCTCTTAATGACTGAAAACTATAATTTATAGTTTTTTTATGTTAACCTTATTTTAAAAGGAGGCTTGTGGAGATATCAAATTTAGTTGAGACATACAGATTTATATATATATATATATATATATATATATATATATATATATACATATATATTGTTATCACGAAATCTAGCAGCGCTCGTTCCATGGATAACCCCCCTACGAAACTTGTTCGTTTCCTAGGATTCATGAAGTTCAAGTATGCATAACGAAGTGATTTTCAAGCCACCTCGAAATGCATTCCAAAGCCTTGAATAGTCAATTTGAGCATCCTCCTATGTTCGCCTTGTGAAGACCTTCGAAACGAGCCCCTTCATGCAATCTCATTGTTCGTACTTAGCGAATTATGAAAAATGCA